>OY992883.1:93113221-93140721 GCA_963921405.1 Cepaea hortensis | reverse complement strand
CGGTGGGCGGCACTGAATAGTATCATTCCGTGTGGTTGTACAATGTCATTGATGTCGTCAATCCATTTTCTTCTTGGATGTCCTCGAGGTCTCGTCGCAGATTATATTTGATGTAAAGCCAGTGATGGTAGTTGTTGGTGTTGCATTCTATCGACAAGGCCAGACCACTTGATCTTCTGTCTTTCAATAAATGTGGCACAAGGTGATGATCCCACAGTCTGTCTGATAATAGCATTTCTTACTCCGTCTCGGATTGTTAAGTAGGCAGCTCTCCTCAGGCATCTCATTTCGCAGGTATTGATTTTGCGAAGGTGTAATTTGGGTAAAGTCCAGGTTTGAGATTGGTAGCATAGGGTTGGTGTGAATATGCTGTTTGTTATCTGTTTACTTCTATAGAACGTTCAATTACTGTTCCCAGTATATACACATAATTTACTGTGCCCTTGCCTTCTACAAAATCCACATTGTTCTTCTCCTATTTCGGGTTGTATTTTCTTCCTGACTCTTTGCATGATAATTATCATCAGAATCTTCGTGATGTGGCTCATTATACTAATTGTTCGATGTTCATCGCATTCCAAGGCTCCTGATTTCTTCGGGAATGCAATAAATATAGAATTACATAATTCAGGAGGTATATCTCCAGTATTGTATATTGCGTTCTGCAGTCTGGTGACTTGGTCTATTCCATATTCTTCTAAGGCATTGATCATTTCTATTGTAATGTTATCTGTACCCGGGGTCTTGCCAGTTTTCATATGGTTAAGAGCATTCTGAGCTTCCATCTTCAAAATTGAAGGTCTTTCATTATTGTTCCGAAGATCATGTTCTTCTCTTGTATCATCATAAAGGTCTTTCACATAATCTGACCACGCATGTAAAATCTGATCTTTTTCTATTATGATTTTGCCATCTGTTGTTTTTAGGCAACCCGTTGATGTGTGTGTTCTTTTGTTAGTGATGTCATTAAATCTTGTGTGCATTAATTTGGTATTCCGGGCGTTGTGTTGGTTTTCAATTTCCTTGCAATTTTCCTCAAGCCGTATTTCTTTTGCCTCTTTGCATAGCTTCCTAATTTTCCTGTGAATTTCTTCATATTATTGCTTGTTATTTTTGTTATTTCTTCCTACTTCCATGAGTTTTAAGATGTCTTCCGTCATCCATTTCTTGCGTCATATTATCTTTATTTTGGGGATGGTTGTTTCTGTAGTTTGGTTGACTGATTTCTTTAATATTTCCCATAGGTCACTGACGTCTTGAAATAATATTTCCATATCGGACAATGCATCGAATCTGTTCTTTACCTCTACGTTGAATTATCTTTTATTTCCCCACTCTTCAGTACCTGTAGATCAAATTTTGTGTTTCTTGGTGAATATTTGACTTTCTGTAATTTTATATGTAAATTGCTTAAGATTAATCTATAGTCGCTGTAGCAGTCTGCGCTTGATATAGTTTTTGCGACTTTTAAGGCATTTCGAAATCTTCTGTTGATGAGAATGTAATCAGTCTGATTTCTGATCTTATGATCAGGACTCCTCCATGTCCATAATCGCCTTGGGTGCTGTTGATACCAGGTGTTTCCAACAATCAAATCATGCTCTTTTTCCAACTGTACAATTCTACACCCTCATTCATTCTGTTTCCCTAGTCCATACTTGCCTATTATGCATCCGTCCTGTTGATTTCCAACTTTGGCATTCAAGTCACCCATTATGATAGTTACTTCAGAATTCTTGCATTTCTTGAAGGCTTTCTCTAAATCATTATAAAATTCATCAATGCTGTCATCACTACTGTCTGCTGTTGGTGCATAAACTTGTATGACGCTGACACCAAAAGGTCTTCCACTCAACTTCACCAGTAACACTCTGTCTGATACAGTCCAATATCCTTTGATCGATTTTGCTCTCTCTTTATCCATTATAATTGCTACTCCTCGCTGTTGTTTCTCTCCACCAGAATAGATTATTCTATATTCCTCAGATGTTATAATGCCCATTCCTGTCCATCTGGTCTCACATATTCCTAACATGTTAATATTTAATCTTCTCATTTCATTCTTAATGTTATCAAATTTTCCATCCCCATTCATAGTTCTTACATTCCAAGTTCCTACTTTCAATGTTGATATTCTGTTGCACGGTTCAATGTTGATATTCTGTCGTCTGCTGACGGTCTGGAGTCATATGGTGCACATGACTACCCCTACCTGGCGAGGCTGCTCCTATGGAGCACCCATTTACGCCGTTTCTCTGATTATCGATAAGACTGCAGTACATGATATTCTTTGCAACTGTAAAGAAGGTAGTTTGCCATTGCTTTCCTTCATAGCAGTGACCATACAGGTCGATGACCGTAGCCATTGTCTCCCAAAAAGAGATCCCCTGCCTATCGTGAAGCTGGAGACCATAACCTACAACTATCTGTTGGCTGCTCTTCAACTTCATCCACCACCAGCACCCATGACTTCACGTAATCCTGATCGGGGGGCTAAACGGGTACTCCACCTTTGTCCAAGGGTGTCCCGTAGGCTAGCGGAGGGAAGGAGATCAACCCAGATCAACCCAGCCTAAAATAGATACCGGGAAATTCCACGGCTACTGATGCGATAATGACCACGTCACCCATCTAGTGCCAATTATTCTATAAAATTGTGGGGCTAGCAACTTATGTCGAATATGTCTCAAGACTTGCAAATAGGTCTCTTACTTACTTTATTTTACTATAACGATATTATAGTCTTCATTCATGTAGTCCTAAATATCAACGCACCTTATCATAACATATGGTAGGACAGCATGGCCGAGTGGATAAGAACGCGTGTTCTTAAACATCTGATGGTGCAGATGCCAAGGTAAAGGGTTCAATCCCTACCTGGAAGTTGACTAAAATTTTGACCTATCGTCCTTGACTTGGAGACGTAAGTTATAAGTACCACTGAAGTTGGAGTGGGTTCACCGGATGGCGAGGGACATTGTTAATAGGGAAAGCTAATCCGCACGCAAAATTCAATACATCTCTACTAGAAGTGGTATGTACGGACTACGCTTGAGTTCAAAACGAGCCAGCACAAAAAGGAAAAAAAAAGTCACAACACACGGTAGTGAGGCTAAGCATGCATGTGCAGGTCATGATGATTCCTTGCTTCAGCCCAGAACTAGAGCTTCATACACCTGTTCAGCATTTATGGACGCCTCCTTGGATGATAGGAAATGCCAATATGTTGTCTTGTCCTTCCCTTGTGGGTTAAGCGTCATCAATGATTCAACGGGCAAGACGGCGTTTACCTGCAAAGCGTTGTGGAACGTAATGAGCACGGCAAGGCACGTAGAGCGCCCTGGTCATCCACTGCATCTGTATTCATCTCCAATCGTCTCGACTTGTCTTGCCACTGGACTCAGATGGACTCAGGCGAGAGAGTGAGGTCGACGAATTGCGCAACTCTTCCTCACTTTAATCCAAGTCATCGCGCAAGTCATTCTTCATCCAACGTCACATATCACCTTCAAGCCCTGTGGCGATGGGCGAGCGGGAAAGCGGCAGGCGTGGGTACGCTGGCAGCCGTAGTCGCAGACCTGCACAGAGGCGGCTCAGGCCATATGGTCGTCTTCTACTGACCGGAGCAGTAGTGGGATTCGGCAGCCCCCTGAGCGACTGAGCAGCCCTCTATAGGAACACACTGCTCACCTCCATAGCATGAGGAAGGGGCTAGAAAAGGTGCCCTAAACATTGTCTGCTTCATCACTACCTAACCAGCTAGCCGCGGTTGGTGGGTACCCTTAACTGCGGTCGACATACAAAGAAAGATAAAACAAGCAAAGCTAAAAGAGTAAACCATATTCCCTTAACAATTGGAACTTGGAATGTACGCACCCTACTTGACAGAGACGGCGCGTCGGGTCCAGAGAGACGAACAGCACTGATTGGGAGAGAGCTGGGCAGGTACAACATCGACATTGCAGCCTTGAGCAAGACACGACTTGCAGAAGAAGGCCAAATCTGTGAAATTGGTGCCGGCTACACATTTTTCTGAAGTGGAAGGAAAAGCGAGGAAAGACGCCAATCCGGTGTGGGATTTGCCATTAAGTCGGCCCTGGTCGGCAAATTAGCTGGATTTCCAAAGGCTATAAACGACAGGCTCATGACCATGAAGTTGCCTCTGCTGAATGGAAGGAAGCACGCAACCATTGTGAGTGTCTATGCACCAACTATGACCAACGAAGATGATGTCAAGAACAAGTTCTATGAGGACCTGCACAGTGTATTAACATCTGTTCCCAAAGGAGACAAACTTATACTCCTTGGGGATTTCAATGCCAGAGTAGGCACGGACACCACCTCTTGGAGTGGCATTATTGGAAAGCATGGAGTCGGAAATTGTAACAGCAATGGACTCCGCCACCTTCAGACATGTGCCGAACATGATCTCGTGATTACGAACACAATTTTCCGTCTCCCCATGAGAAATAGGACATCGTGGATGCACCCTCGCTCGAAACACTGGCACATCATTGACTATGTCATCGTCAGGAGGAGTGACAGACAAGACGTTCGAGTGACAAAATCCATGTGTGGTGCCGAATGTTGGACAGACCATCGTCTCATTGTCTCGAAAATGAACATCCACATCAGGCCACCACGGCGTCCTCAAGGGGCGAAAATGCAAACAAAGCTAAATGTCACCCGCCTAAACAGCAAGAAAATGCAGCAGTCGTTTGAAAATATGCTGGAAGACCGCCTCAAGCCCAATGCTGAAGCTAAACAGGATACAGAAACAGAATGGAGAGCCCTAAAGGACACAATTTACAACACTGCTATGGAAATCCTGGGTCCAGCCCCCCGAAAGCATAAAGACTGGTTTGATGAAAATTCCGAAGACATCAACCAATTGCTGGCCGAGAAACATCTTCTCCTCAAGGCACATTTGAATGACCCAAAGTCAACATAAAAAAAAAAGATGCTTTCAAGAACATTCAGAGAGTAGTGCAGCAGAAACTTCGGCACATGCGGGACTCCTGGCTGAGCAGCAAAGCTGATGAAATTCAGGGCTTTGCTGACAGACATGATATGAAAAACTTCTACGACTCACTGAAAGCGGTCTATGGTCCTTCATCACCAGGCATAGTTCCCCTCCTCAGTGCAGACGGGGGAACATTGGTCACCGATAAGAAAGAAATCCTCCAACGCTGGGCAGAGCATTTCAGCAAAATCTTAAATGCAACTTCCTTCTTCGATGATGAAACCATCAACTGCCTTCCTCAAGTTCCCACCAATGAGACACTTGGTGACCTGCCAACCATAGTGGAAATAAACAAAGCCATCCAGCAACTCTCCAGCGGCAAGGCACCTGGTCCTGACTCCATCCCAGCAGAGATATACAAGGCAGGTGGGCCGGTCCTAACAGAGCAGCTTCACCAAGTCTTCACAAACATATGGATGAAAGAGACCATGCCACAAGATTTTAAAGACGCGTCAATAGTCCACCTTTACAAACGTAAAGGAAACCGCCAATCCTCTGACAACCACCGAGGCATCTCCTTGCTTTCAATTGCAGGGAAGATACTCGCCAGAATTCTTCTCAATCGCCTCACAGCCCATCTCGATCAAGGTCTTCTTCCTGAGAGTCAATGTGGCTTCAGAAAAGAACGTGGAACTGTTGACATGATTTTCGCTGCAAGGCAGCTGCAAGAGAAATGTCAGGAACAGAACTGCGAAATGTTCTCCACTTTCATTGACCTTACCAAGGCTTTTGATACAGTCAGCAGAGAAGGACTGTGGAAGATTATGGCAAAATATGGCTGTCCACGAAAGTTTGTCCAGATAGTGCGGCTATTTCATGACGGCATGCAGGCAAGAGTACAGGAAAATGGTGAACTGTCTGAACCCTTTCCTGTAACCAATGGAGTGAAGCAAGGATGTGTCCTGGCACCAACACTGTTCAGCCTCATGTTTTCAGCCATGTTGATGAATGCCTTCGAGAACGACGACATTGGAATAGACATCAACTACCGTATGGATGGAAAGTTATTCAATCTCAGAAGGCTGAAAGCTAAAACCAAAATTGACAGCGGCACCGTCAGAGAGCTCCTGTTTGCTGATGATTGCGCTCTATACGCCAACTCAGAGGCGGACATGCAACATAATGTTTCAGCTTTCTCACATGCCTGTGCCAACTTTGGGCTCAATATCAACTTGGAGAAGACTGTAGTTATGTACCAGCCAGCTCCAGGGAATAATCACACTGTGCCGAATATCAAAGTGAATGATCATAGACTAAGTGTTGTGGACAAATGCACCTATCTTGGCAGCACTGTGTCACAAGCTGCCACAATCGATGACGAAGTGAATGCAAGAATCTCCAAGGCCAGTGCAGCCTTTGGCAGACTGTACAAGAATGTATGGGACAGAACTGGAATAAGCCTGCAAACAAAGCTAAAAGTCTACAAAGCAGTTGTATTATCCACACTGCTATATGCTTGTGAAACCTGGACTGTTTATCAGCGACACGCTAGGAAATTAAACCACTTCCACACAGTCTGCCTAAGGAAGCTACTGAAGATTAAATGGCAAGACAAGATTCCAGACACTGAAGTAATAGAAAGAGCATCCATGCCCAGTATCCACACTCTACTGATGAAGAATCAGATTCGCTGGGCTGGTCACTTGACCCGCATGCCAGATCACAGGCTCCCTAAACGAATTTTCTACAGCGAACTGCGTTGTGGTAAACGCTCCCAAGGTGGCCAGAGGAAACGTTTTAAAGACACTCTGAAAATTTCACTGAATGCTTTTGGAATTCATCATGACACCTGGGAGGCTGCAGCCAGAGACCGAAATTCGTGGCGTGCATCATTGCGCAAAGGTGCAGTCATATGTGAGGCAACCAGGACTGCAAGAGCTGTGAAGAAAAGGCAGGACAGAAAAACCACTGCAGGAAATCCTCCTCCAGAGACGTCAAGCATTCTTTGCCCACATTGTCAAAGAACATTTCGAGCCAAAATAGGCCTTATCAGCCATCTTAGAACCCACGGCTCCACACCTTCAACCCCACTGGATGAAATGAATGGTCATCATCATTCTTGATGGACAAACAACAACAAGCGTCATCGATGTGATCTTTGTGGATGGGCTTGTTCGAATGCAGTCATTGACGAGAGAACGGACACAGCTGATGACCTCACATTCAGACAGTGGAATGATTTATAAAACTTCCCAGTAAACACTACATCTGAAATTATAAATATCTTTCTTGTGTACACATGTAAATACATTAATTCTGCAGGGATATTCGTTCATGAGTTAACGTTAATTATGTGTAGCTTGTTTCCTGTTTATCCAGATCTATGTGTGTTTATTTTCCTCAGATGTGGATGAGTGCAGTGGTAGTAATCCATGTGAGCAGGTTTGCACCAACACAGCTGGCAGCTATGTTTGTTCTTGCAGGAGTGGTTATACAATCAGTGCCACCAACAGTGCTAAATGTGAAAGTATGTAGTAGAATGTACAACATGTGAATGTATGTCGTAGAATGTACAACATGTGAAAGTATGTCGTAGAATGTACAAGATGTGAAAGTATGTAGTAGAATGTACAAAATGTGAAAGTATGTAGTAGAATGTACAACATGTGAATGTATGTCGTAGAATGTACAACATGTGAAAGTATGTCGTAGAATGTACAAAATGTGAAAGTATGTAGTAGAATGTACAACATGTGAATGTATGTCGTAGAATGTACAACATGTGAAAGTATGTCGTAGAATGTACAAGGTGTGAAAGTATGTAGTAGAATGTACAAAATGTGAAAGTATGTAGTAGAATGTACAACATGTGAATGTATGTCGTAGAATGTACAAGATGTGAAAGTATGTCGTAGAATGTACAAGATGTGAAAGTATGTAGTAGAATGTACAACATGTGAATGTATGTCGTAGAATGTACAACATGTGAAAGTATGTCATAGAATGTACAAGATGTGAAAGTATGTCGTAGAATGTACAAAATGTGAAAGTATGTAGTAGAAAATACAACATGTGAATGTATGTCGTAGAATGTACAACATGTGAAAGTATGTCGTAGAATGTACAAGATGTGAAAGTATGTAGTAGAATGTACAACATGTGAATGTATGTCGTAGAATGTACAACATGTGAAAGTATGTCGTAGAATGTACAAGATGTGAAAGTATGTAGTAGAATGTAAAAAATGTGAAAGTATGTAGTAGAATGTACAACATGTGAATGTATGTCGTAGAATGTACAACATGTGAAAGTATGTCGTAGAATGTACAAGATGTGAAAGTATGTAGTAGAATGTACAAAATGTGAAAGTATGTAGTAGAATGTACAACATGTGAATGTATGTCGTAGAATGTACAACATGTGAAAGTATGTCGTAGAATGTACAAGATGTGAAAGTATGTAGTAGAATATACAAAATGTGAAAGTATGTAGTAGAATGTACAAGATGTGAAAGTATGTAGTAGAATATACAAAATGTGAAAGTATGTTGTGAAATGTACAAGATGTGAAAGTATGTAGTAGAATGTACAAGATGTGAAAGTATGTAGTAGAATGTACAAGATGTGAAAGTATTTACTAGAATGTACAAGATGTGAAAGTATGTACGAGTAGTAGAATATACAAGATGTGAAAGTATGTCGTAGAATATACAAAATGTGAAAGTATGTAGTAGAATGTACAACATGTGAAAGTATGTAGTAGAATGTATAAAATGTGAAAGTATGTAGTAGAATGTTCAAGATGTGAAAGTATGTAGTAGAATGTACAAGATGTGAAAGTATGTAGTAGAATGTACAAGATGTGAAAGTATGTAGTAGAATGTACAAGATGTGAAAGTATGTACGAGTAGTAGAATATACAAGATGTGAAAGTATGTCGTAGAATATACAAAATGTGAAAGTATGTAGTAGAATGTACAACATGTGAAAGTATGTAGTAGAATGTACAAGATGTGAAAGTATGTCGTAGAATATACAAAATGTGAAAGTATGTACGAGTAGTAGAATATACAAGATGTGAAAATATGTACGAGAAGTAGAATATACAAGATGTGAAAGTATGTACGAGTAGTAGAATATACAAGATGTGAAAGTATGTCGTAGAATATACAAAATGTGAAAGTATGTAGTAGAATGTACAAGATGTGAAAGTATGTAGCAGAATGTACAACATGTGAAAGTATGTAGTAGAATGTACCACATGTGAAAGTATTAAGTACAATGTACAACATGTGAAAGTATGTAGTAGAATGTACAACATGTGAAAGTATGTAGTAGAATATACATGATGTGAAAGTATGTAGTAGAATATACAACATGTGAAAGTATTCAGTAGAATGTACAAAATGTGAAAGTATGTAGTAGAATGAACAACATGTGAAAGTATGTAGTAGAATATACAAGATGTGAAAGTATTCAGTAGAATGTACAAAATGTGAAAGTATGTAGTAGAATGTACAACATGTGAAAGTATTCAGTAGAATGTACAAAATGTGAAAGTATGTAGTAGAATATACAAGATGTGAAAGTATGTAGTAGAATATACAAGATGTGAAAGTATGTAGTAGAATGTATAACATGTGAAAGTATGTAGTAGAATGTACAAGATGTGAAAGTATTCAGTAGAATGTACAAAATGTGAAAGTATGTAGTAGAATATACAAGATGTGAAAGTATGTAGTAGAATGTACAAAACGTGAAAGTATGTAGTAGAATGTACAACATGTGAACGTATGTAGTAGAATATACAACATGTGAAAGTATGTAGTAGAATGTACAAGATGTGAAAGTATGTAGTAGAATGTACAAGATGTGAAAGTATGTACGAGTAGTAGAATATACAAGATGTGAAAGTATGTCGTAGAATATACAAAATGTGAAAGTATGTAGTAGAATGTACAACATGTGAAAGTATGTAGTAGAATGTACAAGATGTGAAAGTATGTCGTAGAATATACAAAATGTGAAAGTATGTACGAGTAGTAGAATATACAAGATGTGAAAATATGTACGAGAAGTAGAATATACAAGATGTGAAAGTATGTACGAGTAGTAGAATATACAAGATGTGAAAGTTTGTCGTAGAATATACAAAATGTGAAAGTATGTAGTAGAATGTACAAGATGTGAAATTATGTAGCAGAATGTACAACATGTGAAAGTATGTCGTAGAATGTACAACATGTGAAAGTATGTAGTAGAATGTACAAGATGTGAAAGTATGTACGAGTAGTAAAATATACAAAATGTGAAAGTATGTAGTAGAATGTACAACATGTGAAAGTATGTAGTAGAATGTACAACATGTGAAAGTATGTAGTAGAATGTGCAACATGTGAAAGTATGTAGTAGATTGTACAAGATGTGAAAGTATGTAGTAGAATGTACAACATGTGAAAGTATGTAGTAGAATGTACAAGATGTGAAAGTATTCAGTACAATGTACAACATGTGAAAGTATGTAGTAGAATGTACAACATGTGAAAGTATGTAGTAGAATATACAAGATGTGAAAGTATGTAGTAGAATATACAACATGTGAAAGTATTCAGTAGAATGTACAAAATGTGAAAGTATGTAGTAGAATGTACAACATGTGAAAGTATGTAGTAGAATATACAAGATGTGAAAGTATTCAGTAGAATGTACAAAATGTGAAAGTATGTAGTAGAATGTACAAAATGTGAAAGTATGTACGAGTAGTAGAATATACAAGATGTGAAAATATGTACGAGAAGTAGAATATACAAGATGTGAAAGTATGTACGAGTAGTAGAATATACAAGATGTGAAAGTATGTCGTAGAATATACAAAATGTGAAAGTATGTAGTAGAATGTACAACATGTGAAAGTATGTAGTAGAATGTACAAGATGTGAAAGTATGTCGTAGAATATACAAAATGTGAAAGTATGTACGAGTAGTAGAATATACAAGATGTGAAAATATGTACGAGAAGTAGAATATACAAGATGTGAAAGTATGTACGAGTAGTAGAATATATAAGATGTGAAAGTATGTCGTAGAATATACAAAATGTGAAAGTATGTAGTAGAATGTACAAGATGTGAAAGTATGTAGCAGAATGTACAACATGTGAAAGTATGTCGTAGAATGTACAACATGTGAAAGTATGTAGTAGAATGTACAAGATGTGAAAGTATGTACGAGTAGTAGAATATACAAAATGTGAAAGTATGTAGTAGAATGTACAACATGTGAAAGTATGTAGTAGAATGTACAACATGTGAAAGTATGTAGTAGAATGTGCAACATGTGAAAGTATGTAGTAGATTGTACAAGATGTGAAAGTATGTAGTAGAATGTACAACATGTGAAAGTATGTAGTAGAATGTACCACATGTGAAAGTATGTAGTAGAATATACATGATGTGAAAGTATGTAGTAGAATATACAACATGTGAAAGTATTCAGTAGAATGTACAAAATGTGAAAGTATGTAGTAGAATGTACAACATGTGAAAGTATGTAGTAGAATATACAAGATGTGAAAGTATTCAGTAGAATGTACAAAATGTGAAAGTATGTAGTAGAATGTACAACATGTGAAAGTATGTAGTAGAATATACAACATGTGAAAGTATTCAGTAGAATGTACAAAATGTGAAAGTATGTAGTAGAATGTACAAAATGTGAAAGTATGTAGTAGAATATATAAGATGTGAAAGTATGTAGTAGAATATACAAGATGTGAAAGTATGTAGTAGAATGTACAACATGTGAAAGTATGTAGTAGAATGTACAAGATGTGAAAGTATTCAGTAGAATGTACAAAATGTGAAAGTATGTAGTAGAATATACAAGATGTGAAAGTATGTAGTAGAATGTACAAAACGTGAAAGTATGTAGTAGAATGTACAACATGTGAACGTATGTAGTAGAATATACAACATGTGAAAGTATGTAGTAGAATGTACAAGATGTGAAAGTATGTAGTAGAATGTACAAGATGTGAAAGTATGTACGAGTAGTAGAATATACAAGATGTGAAAGTATGTCGTAGAATATACAAAATGTGAAAGTATGTAGTAGAATGTACAACATGTGAAAGTATGTAGTAGAATGTACAAGATGTGAAAGTATGTCGTAGAATATACAAAATGTGAAAGTATGTACGAGTAGTAGAATATACAAGATGTGAAAATATGTACGAGAAGTAGAATATACAAGATGTGAAAGTATGTACGAGTAGTAGAATATACAAGATGTGAAAGTTTGTCGTAGAATATACAAAATGTGAAAGTATGTAGTAGAATGTACAAGATGTGAAAGTATGTAGCAGAATGTACAACATGTGAAAGTATGTCGTAGAATGTACAACATGTGAAAGTATGTAGTAGAATGTACAAGATGTGAAAGTATGTACGAGTAGTAAAATATACAAAATGTGAAAGTATGTAGTAGAATGTACAACATGTGAAAGTATGTAGTAGAATGTACAACATGTGAAAGTATGTAGTAGAATGTGCAACATGTGAAAGTATGTAGTAGATTGTACAAGATGTGAAAGTATTCAGTAGAATGTACAAAATGTGAAAGTATGTAGTAGAATGTACAAGATGTGAAAGTATTCAGTACAATGTACAACATGTGAAAGTATGTAGTAGAATGTACAACATGTGAAAGTATGTAGTAGAATATACAAGATGTGAAAGTATGTAGTAGAATATACAACATGTGAAAGTATTCAGTAGAATGTACAAAATGTGAAAGTATGTAGTAGAATGTACAAGATGTGAAAGTATGTAGTAGAATATACAAGATGTGAAAGTATTCAGTAGAATGTACAAAATGTGAAAGTATGTAGTAGAATGTACAACATGTGAAAGTATTCAGTAGAATGTACAAAATGTGAAAGTATGTAGTAGAATATACAAGATGTGAAAGTATGTAGTAGAATGTACAACATGTGAAAGTATGTAGTAGAATGTACAAGATGTGAAAGTATTCAGTAGAATGTACAAAATGTGAAAGTATGTAGTAGAATATACAAGATGTGAAAGTATGTAGTAGAATGTACAAAACGTGAAAGTATGTAGTAGAATGTACAACATGTGAAAGTATGTAGTAGAATATACAACATGTGAAAGTATGTAGTAGAATGTACAAGATGTGAAAGTATGTAGTAGAATGTACAAGATGTGAAAGTATGTACGAGTAGTAGAATATACAAGATGTGAAAGTATGTCGTAGAATATACAAAATGTGAAAGTATGTAGTAGAATGTACAACATGTGAAAGTATGTAGTAGAATGTACAAGATGTGAAAGTATGTCGTAGAATATACAAAATGTGAAAGTATGTACGAGTAGTAGAATATACAAGATGTGAAAATATGTACGAGAAGTAGAATATACAAGATGTGAAAGTATGTACGAGTAGTAGAATATACAAGATGTGAAAGTATGTAGTAGAATGTACAAGATGTGAAAGTATGTAGCAGAATGTACAACATGTGAAAGTATGTCGTAGAATGTACAACATGTGAAAGTATGTAGTAGAATGTACAAGATGTGAAAGTATGTAGTAGAATGTACAAGATGTGAAAGTATGTACGAGTAGTAGAATATACAAGATGTGAAAGTATGTCGTAGAATATACAAAATGTGAAAGTATGTAGTAGAATGTACAACATGTGAAAGTATGTAGTAGAATGTACAAGATGTGAAAGTATGTCGTAGAATATACAAAATGTGAAAGTATATACGAGTAGTAGAATATACAAGATGTGAAAATATGTACGAGAAGTAGAATATACAAGATGTGAAAGTATGTACGAGTAGTAGAATATACAAGATGTGAAAGTTTGTCGTAGAATATACAAAATGTGAAAGTATGTAGTAGAATGTACAAGATGTGAAAGTATGTAGCAGAATGTACAACATGTGAAAGTATGTCGTAGAATGTACAACATGTGAAAGTATGTAGTAGAATGTACAAGATGTGAAAGTATGTAGTAGAATGTACAACATGTGAAAGTATGTAGTAGAATGTACAACATGTGAAAGTATGTAGTAGAATGTGCAACATGTGAAAGTATGTAGTAGATTGTACAAGATGTGAAAGTATGTAGTAGAATGTACAACATGTGAAAGTATGTAGTAGAATGTACAACATGTGAAAGTATTCAGTACAATGTACAACATGTGAAAGTATGTAGTAGAATGTACAACATGTGAAAGTATGTAGTAGAATATACAAGATGTGAAAGTATGTAGTAGAATATACACCACATGTGAAAGTATTCAGTAGAATGTACAAAATGTGAAAGTATGTAGTAGAATGTACAACATGTGAAAGTATGTAGTAGAATATACAAGATGTGAAAGTATTCAGTAGAATGTACAAAATGTGAAAGTATGTAGTAGAATGTACAACATGTGAAAGTATTCAGTAGAATGTACAACATGTGAAAGTATGTAGTAGAATATACAAGATGTGAAAGTATGTAGTAGAATATACAAGATGTGAAAGTATGTAGTAGAATGTACAACATGTGAAATTATGTAGTAGAATGTACAAGATGTGAAAGTATTCAGTAGAATGTACAAAATGTGAAAGTATGTAGTAGAATATACAAGATGTGAAAGTATGTAGTAGAATGTACAAAACGTGAAAGTATGTAGTAGAATGTACAACATGTGAAAGTATGTAGTAGAATATACAACATGTGAAAGTATGTAGTAGAATGTACAAGATGTGAAAGTATGTAGTAGAATGTACAAGATGTGAAAGTATGTAGTAGAATGTACAAGATGTGAAAGTATGTAGTAGAATGTACAAGATGTGAAAGTATGTAGTAGAATGTACAAGATGTGAAAGTATGTAGTAGAATATACAAGATGTGAAAGTATGTAGTAGAATGTACAACATGTGAAAGTATTCAGTAGAATGTACAAAATGTGAAAGTATGTAGTAGAATGTACAACATGTGAAAGTATGTAGTAGAATATACAAGATGTGAAAGTATTCAGTAGAATGTACAAAATGTGAAAGTATGTAGTAGAATGTACAACATGTGAAAGTATTCAGTAGAATGTACAAAATGTGAAAGTATGTAGTAGAATATACAAGATGTGAAAGTATCTAGTAGAATATACAAGATGTGAAAGTATGTAGTAGAATGTAAAACATGTGAAAGTATTCAGTAGAATGTACAAAATGAGAAAGTATGTAGTAGAATGTACAACATGTGAAAGTATGTAGTAGAATGTACAAAATGTGGAGGTATGTAACAAAATACACATGTAACATAATGTGGTATTATGTATGTTTGGTTTTACGACAGTTTTTTTTTTTTGTTTGTTCTCATATCATCTACAGGACATCGCTGTTAACATCAGCATCTTCCAACTGATTGTTGATTTCTTGGCAAGATTACGCTCAGTAGTTTGCCATTGCTTTCTGAGCGACCGGCTCACATACCCCGTAAGTTACCGACGCGGATATAACCGCCACCGATTCTCGCACACATCACGTTACTTACTAGAGTATACGGGATTACGGAGAAAGTCGCAAACCCCTAGGCCAGGGAGCCCGGCATACGACAGAGTAGACAGATACAAATTATGGACCATCCTTGAAGACAATGGGATACAAGGACAATTGCTAGAAAACATCACATCAATGTACCACTCGAGCCAAAGTGCAGTGAGAACACAAGAAGGTATATCAGATATGTTTAAAGTCAATACAGGAGTGAGTCGGGGATGCACGCTCTCTCCTCTGCTATTTAATATCTACATAGACATAATATCTAAAGAGGCAAGCCTTGACAGAACAGATTCAGAAGATTGTTAACACCTTACTTCAGATGAAACGACATATCCACATGCAATAAATGAACTTCTATGTGCAGACGATCAGTGCCTGTTTTATAGCGACGAGAGCAGACTGCAAAGTCATATTAATAATCTGAGTTCAACATGCAGCAGATACAATATGAGTATAAACAGCCAAAAACGAAGTAATGCAAGTTAGCAGATCTCCTGGTCCACTATGTTTACAGATAATTGGCACATATCTTAAACAAGTTAAAGAATTCAAATATCTTGGAAGTATGATCACAGAAGATGGAAGATTGGACAGAGAAATCGAAATCAGATGTCAAAAAGCAAGTGCACTTACATATCAACTACCACTCATACTAAAACATACAAAAATACCTATGTCAGCGAAACGACAGATAATAAGCATCATATTCACACCAACCCTATGTTGCCAATCTCAAACATGGACATTATCCAAATCACACTTACGCAAAATCAACACCTGTGAGATAAGATGCCTGAGGAGAGCTTCCAACTTAACAATCTGATACCGAATAAAGAATGTTGTTATCAGACATAGTGGGATTAACACCTTGTGCCTCATTTATTGAAAAATAGAAGATCAAAGGGTTTGGCCATCTCGTTAGAATGCAACATCATCAACTATCAGCAAGGGCTTTACATCAAAGATCATTTGCGACGAGAGTAAGAGGGTGACAGAGAACAAATGGATTGACGACATCAAAGACATTGTAAAATCAAACGGTATGACACTATCCAGTGCCACTCATCGGGCGCTGGAAGGCCAACTATTCCTATATCCACTATACCCACGACGCTTGACGGCAAAAGTGGAAGATGATGATGATGTTGTTAATGATGATTACTATTGAGTTGTCATCTCTTGGCAGTCGAATGCCATTCCTATAAAACTTTATACCCTCTACTTGACAGTACATGGCATTCAAAGAGAAGACGACTGGCTTTTTGTAATTTGGGTAGGAATCTATCATCGTGATGGCCAATCGCTGACTTTTCTTTCAGAAATCATGCCTTCCATCACGTTTTTGTTCTCCAAATCAAAGTATTTCAGTTTCTGAGACATGATTCTGCTTGTGAACCAGATATCTTCGAGGTTTGATCCTGTAAAATGTAATTATCTTTATTCTTCGTTGTCCACAATATTCTAAGAATTTTTCTTTGACATGAAATTCAATAGTCTCAATGTTCTTCGTTTGTGATAATGAAGTGGCTACGACTCACGATCACATGTTGTCATAGGACTCACATGCATACAGGTGTTTGAAATGCGGTAATATTGTGGGAATGTAAACAATACAAAAATAAGACGTATAGAGGAAGTTTACAAAACACCATTATAGAAAATAAATGTTGTTGCGGTAACACGCCTTCATCAGCAAACAAGCACAAGAAAACACAGCAATAAATAAACCACGAAGATGAAATGAAAACAGTTTGTTTTCTTTTTCCATCCTTTTATTCTTTCCTCATTCTCTTCTCATTTGTCCGTTAATATGGTCAATAAAGTGTCATTTCCATGGATTACAATATGTTGCTTTTTCTTGTGATTATCTCCTTTATATTTTGTTGCTGTTTTGTGATTATCTCCTAATGAAGACTTGTTTTCCATAGGATTGATTCTTTTTATTCAACATTTTAGTCTTGTTTCCTGGTGTTGTGCCATAGACTGTCAGTATTGTTTGAGCTCTATGTTTCTATGGCTGGTCTGCATCTGACATCGTTTGAACAATTCACATTGTTCTTGTTAATGAAACTAAGATATTAAAAATGTGTGGCATTTTCAACTTCTTTGTTGTTGATTGTGATATTTCGTTGACATGTAATTTTGTCCTTAGACATTATAATTTCGTTTATATTAGAAAGAAGATGTTAATCAAGTAACAATATTAAGTAAATACTGTGTTGCAGGTGTTGACAAATGCAGCAACAGCCCCTGTGAGCAGACTTGCGCAAGTACAGGCTCTGGTTACCAGTGTTCTTGTCAACGGGGTTATGTGGTCAGCAGATCTGACCCAACCAAGTGTGAAGGTATGAGCTCTTGTTGACGGAGATTGTTGACTCACTAACTAGACCAATGTACAGGAGTCTAATGCACATCACAAAAAGTATTGACTACATGGTAAAGTAAAGGAGCCTCTTATACACAGCAAGAAGTATTGACTATATGGTAAAGTAAAGGAGCCTCTTATACACAGCAAGAAGTATTGACTATATGGTAAAGTAAAGTAGCCTTTTATACAACGCAAGAAGTATTGACTATATGGTAAAGTAAAGGAGCCTCTTATATACAGCAAAAAGTATTGAGTGTATGTTAACGTACAGTGGCATCTTGCATATCTTGTGGCATATTCGATATAGGGTGTTAGCCACTTATTGTTATAAACTAGTCGGATCTCGATGAGCGACAGAGTCAGTATCGTGCCGGCTGCTTGTATTTCCCAGAACATGTTATGGTGACCGTGTTATGCTAGGTCAACATCAGGGACCAGGTCAATTGTGTTAAAACTTCCCGTCTTAATGTTTAAAAAATGGGCCCTTTAAATGACGAGGGCGTATTGTGAATGTGGCGCTAGACCTGACTCAATGGGGATTCAAACATACGAACACCGGGCCAGCAGGCAAACATGATAGTCACCTTACTACCGTGGCTTCAGACCTGCTGCGTCTATCCAGAGTTCATCATCATCATGTGCCATGCCAGTAAGCGTGCGCGGTCATGTTTCTCCATCTGACTCGATCAGCAGAGTCGTGGATCAGCTCAGTGTTCTTGTCTCAACCATACATCGTGGCGAAGATATCCAGGCATTTACTTCTCTGCCTTCCTCTTCTTCTTTTCCCCTCGATCTTGCCAGTTGTCATCAAGTTCTCCAATTTATTTCTTCTCATAACGTGACCAAAACATTGTGACTGTCTACGTCTAATTTATCTAATCAGTTTACGATTTTCATTTGTTTCTTATAAGACTTGGTCATTGGTTTTTCTGTCTGCCCATGATATTTGCATTTTCCTCAGAAACCACATTTCCAAAGCCATCAGATGTTTTTCAGCTTGTCTGCTCATTGTCTACGCTTCACATACATACACAATCACAGGTCCTATGACGCACCTCGACACTTTTTTTCTCGTTGCAAATGACATCTTTTTATTGATCAGTATGTTTTTCATCTTGCAAAAGGCTGCCTTCCAGAGTTACCGCACAGTTAATTCCTTTAAAGACCAAACTTCAGCTCGCCAGTTACCACACGCCCGTGAATTACCTTGACTGTTGAGTACAAGACAGGCAACGGGTGCATTAGCGTAGTTTATCAAGAACTACTCTGATAATGTCTTTTAGGGACAGAAACTGCCTTTATAGTATGCAATGTTAATCCTTCACCTAATGAGGTACTATATTTCCTTCCTAGATAATTCTGAAAATTATCTGATACCCATTTGTAAGATGGGTTGACCCTAGATTTATATTGGTCAGTAAATAAAACAATATGGGAACTGAGCCCAGAACATTGTCTCTCTAAGAAGCATTCTAAGCACCATGACACCACAGCTCCTGTACGAAGGATCCACCTAAGACCTAAAGAGTTCATATATCTCGTTAGTTTAAAGAGTCAGATTATTCTTACCATCTATAGACGCATCTGAATGAGTTTAATGAGAGTGAAACTAGCTACTGCAGCAGGAACTGGCTGTGGACAATGTAGCAAACTAAGCATTCTGAGATACTACAGGGAGACATAAAATGCAACTCTACATGCTATATGCCGGTCTCTCTGGCCGAGGGGTTACACCACTTTCTCAGTAATCCCGTTTATCACGCAGTCTCGTAGCGGGCGAGAACTGGGAGCGGTTCGTCCCCCGCTGGTGACTTGCGGGATAACTGAGCCGGCCGCTCAGAAAGCAATGGCAAACTACTGAGCTTAATCTTGCCAAGAAATCAACAGACAACTGAAAGATGCTGCTGTTGACAGCGATGTCCTGTAAAAGGATATGCGAATTAAAAAAAAACAAAAAACATGCTATATCTTGCGAGACACATTGTGCCAAGATGCCAAAGACAAGATAACTGGAAAACACAACAAAACATCATAGCAACAATATACATCATCGTGTGAACTGTTACGTCTATTGAATATGATGCTGAGTCTATATAAATATTGCATGCACGCATGTTTTAATTGTAGAGAAATCACATTTTCCTTTTATCTTTTGTCAGCTTTCCAAAGAAAATGTCCGCTTGAATACAGCCATCTGCTATGATGTATACATGGTCAACCCAGAGCATTTTGCACTGTTTTAGTTGTCATTTGACCATTATGTGAGAACATCTCAGCATTTCCCGCTCTCTGTGTGTTGGCTTGAAGTATGTGGAAAATGAAAACCTAAAACCTGTGGAGAAACATACAAGCCTAAGCCTGATCCCGGCCAATCTGTGTGTGTGTGTGGTGTTGAATGATAAACCTGATTACATCCTAAATGCTTTTTTGCAGATGCGTAATTTCAGTTCGCTTGTTCACACCCCCACTGAAGAGGGCAAAAAGAGCTCTGCAGCACAGGTCTCCGATGAGATGATGCTTTGGTACCGGGTCAGGGAAACAATGTCACACCAAAGCTCCGACGACCTGAATGCCAGTGCTTCGGGCTTAATAGTAGAAGCTCAGTCTTCCTTAAGATTCACCATCAACTCCGCACTTACGTCTCTGTCCTTTCAAGGTATCCAAAAACGAAATAATCTCATACATTTCAAGCTAAAGCTGTTTTTTGTGCTTTATTCAGCAGTTACTAGCTGTATTTGTTGTAGGAGAATCAGAATACTATGCCCGTATATGGGTCTTTGTTGCGTGGACATGGGCCTTCCAACGACCGGTCTCCCTGGCCTAGAGTTAACGTCTTTCTCCGTAATCCCGTATATTCTCGTGAATAACGTAACCTGCGCGAGAATCGGTAGTGGTTCTCGCCCCGTTGGTAACTTACGGGGTATGTGAGCCGATCGCTCAGAAAGCAGTGGCAAACTACTGAGCGTGATCTTGCCTAGTACATCAACAGCAGCTGAAACATGCTGGTGTTGACTGCAACGTCCTGTAAGGGATATGAAAAAAGCTGTATATTTCTAATTAAGTATATTTCAGGATTTTCTCATGTCTCTTCTGATTGTTCCAGATGTTAATGAATGCAGTGACAGCCCTTGTGAACAAACTTGCACTAACACAAAAGGCAGCTTCAAATGTTCCTGCAGAGATGGCTTTGCTGTTGATCCAAATAACAAAAACAAGTGTACAGGTATGTTGTTGATAAATAACATTATGTTTGATATGTGTCAATGTAATGAAATGATATTGTTTGCATGTCGTTGTATCATACAGTACCGAGCTATTCACCGACTGATCAAACACATACAATTTTACTTAGACCCATCCTATAACATGCAAATTAACCACACATTGAAATGGCAAACACAAAAAGGACGTATTGAGTAAATGTTAAACACTTGTTATTTTCTTGGCTCATTCTGTCATTGACCGTAAATTGAACGCTTTAGGTAAGTTAATGTAATGGACCCCTTTTGAGACTTCTGGTCGCCAATATGGCGGTTAGGCGTTGAACTGTTAAGGCCTGTGGCGTGTTTATGCTTGCAGCTACGGTTTGCAATCGCATTTTCCTCATGTTGGACTGGTAGTACATGATTCCGTCGCCCTGATACTGAGTGAGTGCGTGGGCGACACTGTGAGCTGTGAAATTCACGGGGAATGCTTTTACATCTGTCCTGTACAGTGACCTGCATATTCGGAACAATGGCTACCAGCTGTTGCTGAATAGACTTATTTGCCTTTTTGGTTCACGAGTGCATTTTTCATAAGACTCCAGGGAGTCGGCGCTGAAGCTGCAGAGTTCGTGCTTTATGCGACACTTCCGGCGGGTCGCCCTGCGATTAAAGACCGAGCCATGTGAGAAAACCCGTGTCAATGAGGTCTTTCTGGTGACTGCTGAGTCCATCGACAATGAACTGTGGTTTTCGTGGGTTAATTTTGTATTGGCATTCTGGCAGTGGCATTATGCACAGTGTACCTGTGCGGGCTGTTGGATTGCAGAGACTGCTGCCTATTCTACTTTTCACATTGGACAGTGGGGATCATTTTGTGTGATATTCACTGGCACAGGAACGGAGCATAATGGGGACGACCTGTTGCCGTGAAGTTGGAACCGCGACTAACTAACTAACTAACTAACTAACTAACTAACTAAATAACTAACTAACTAACTAACTAACTAACTAACTAACTAACTAACTAATGTGTTGTTTGTCCATCAAGAATGATGATGACCATTCATTTCATCCAGTGGGATTGAAGGTGTGGAGCCGTAGGTTCTAAGATGGCTGATAAGGCCTATTTTGGCTCGAAATGTTCTTTGACAATGTGGGCAAAGAATGCTTGACGTCTCTGGAGGAGGATTTCCTGCAGTGGTTTTTCTGTCCTGCCTTTTCTTCACAGCTCTTGCAGTCCTGGTTGCCTCACATATGACTGCACCTTTGCGCAATGATGCACGCCACGAATTTCGGTCTCTGGCTGCAGCCTCCCAGGTGTCATGATGAATTCCAAAAGCATTCAGTGAAATTTTCAGAGTGTCTTTAAAACGTTTCCTCTGGCCACCTTGGGAGCGTTTACCACAACGCAGTTCACTGTAGAAAATTCGTTTAGGGAGCCTGTGATCTGGCATGCGAGTCAAGTGACCAGCCCAGCGAATAAGATTCTTCATCAGTAGAGTGCTCTTTCTAGGACTTCAGTGTCTGGAATCTTGTCTTGCCATTTAATCTTCAGTAGCTTCCTTAGGCAGACTGTGTGGAAGTGGTTTAATTTCCTAGCGTGTCGCTGATAAACAGTCCAGGTCTCACAAGCATATAGCAGTGTGGATAATACAACTGCTTTGTAGACTTTTAGCTTTGTTTGCAGGCTTATTCCAGTTCTGTCCCAAACATTCTTGTACAGTCTGCCAAAGGCTGCACTGGCCTTGGAGATTCTTGCATTCACTTCGTCATCGATTGTGGCAGCTTGTGACACGGTGCTGCCAAGATAGGTGAATTTGTCCACAACACTTAGTCTATGATCATTCACTTTGATATTCGGCACAGTGTGATTATTCCCTGGAGCTGGCTGGTACATAACTACAGTCTTCTCCAAGTTGATATTGAGCCCAAAGTTGGCACAGGCATGTGAGAAAGCTGAAACATTATGTTGCATGTCTGCCTCTGAGTTGGCGTATAGAGCGCAATCATCAGCAAACAGGAGCTCTCTGACGGTGCCGCTGTTAATTTTGGTTTTAGCTTTCAGCCTTCTGAGATTGAATAACTTTCCATCCATACGGTAGTTGATGTCTATTCCAATGTCGTCGTTCTCGAAGGCATTCATCAACTTGGCTGAAAACATGAGGCTGAACAGTGTTGGTGCCAGGACACATCCTTGCTTCACTCCATTGGTGACAGGAAAGGGTTCAGACAGTTCACCATTTTCCTGTACTCTTGCCTGCATGCCGTCATGAAATAGCCTCACTATTTGGACAAACTTTCGTGGACAGCCATATTTTGCCATAATCTTCCACAGTCCTTCTCTGCTGACCGTATCAAAAGCCTTGGTAAGGTCAATGCAAGTGGAGAACATTTCGCAGTTCTGTTCCTGACATTTCTCTTGCAGCTGCCTTGCAGCGAAAATCATGTCAACAGTTCCACGTTCTTTTCTGAAGCCACATTGACTCTCAGGAAGAAGACCTTGATCGAGATGGGCTGTGAGGCGATTGAGAAGAATTCTGGCGAGTATCTTCCCTGCAATTGATGCCTCGGTGGTTGTCACAGGATTGGCGGTTTCCTTTACGTTTGTAAAGGTGGACTATTGACGCGTCCTTAAAATCTTGTGGCATGGTCTCGTTCATCCATATGTTTGTGAAGACTTGGTGAAGCTGCTCTGTTAGGACCTGCCCACCTGCCTTGTATATCTCTGCTGGGATGGAGTCAGGACCAGGTGCCTTGCCGCTGGAGAGTTGCTGGATGGCTTTGTTTATTTCCACTATGGTTGGCAGGTCATCAAGTGTCTCATTGGTGGGAACTTGAGGAAGGCAGTTGATGGTTTCATCATCGAAGAAGGAAGTTGCATTTAAGATTTTGCTGAAATGCTCTGCCTAGCGTTGGAGGATTTCTTTCTTATCGGTGACCAATGTTCCCCCGTCTGCACTGAGGAGGGGAACTGTGCCTGGTGATGTAGGACCATAGACCGCTTTCAGTGAGTCGTAGAAGTTTTTCATATCATGTCTGTCAGCAAAGCCCTGAATTTCATCAGCTTTGCTGCTCAGCCAGGAGTCCCGCATGTGCCGAAGTTTCTGCTGCACTACTCTCTGAATGTTCTTGAAAGCATCTTTTTTTGATGTTGACTTTGGGTCATTCAAATGTGCCTTGAGCAGAAGATGTTTCTCGGCCAGCAATTGGTTGATGTCTTCGGAATTTTCATCAAACCAGTCTTTATGCTTTCGGGGGGCTGGACCCAGGATTTCCATAGCAGTGTTGTAAATTGTGTCCTTTAGGGCTCTCCATTCTGTTTCTGTATCCTGTTTAGCTTCAGCATTGGGCTTGAGGCGGTCTTCCAGCATATTTTCAAACGACTGCTGCATTTTCTTGCTGTTTAGGCGGGTGACATTTAGCTTTGTTTGCATTTTCGCCCCTTGAGGACGCCGTGGTGGCCTGATGTGGATGTTCATTTTCGAGACAATGAGACGATGGTCTGTCCAACATTCGGCACCACACATGGATTTTGTCACTCGAACGTCTTGTCTGTCACTCCTCCTGACGATGACATAGTCAATGAGGTGCCAGTGTTTCGAGCGAGGGTGCATCCACGATGTCCTATTTCTCATTGGGAGACGGAAAATTGTGTTCGTAATCAGGAGATCATGTTCGGCACATGTCTGAAGGAGGCGGAGTCCATTGCTGTTACAATTTCCGACTCCATGCTTTCCAATAATGCCACTCCAAGAGGTGGTGTCCGTGCCTACTCTGGCATTGAAATCCCCAAGGAGTATAAGTTTGTCTCCTTTGGGAACAGATGTTAATACATTGTGCAGGTCCTCATAGAACTTGTTCTTGACATCATCTTCGTTGGTCATAGTTGGTGCGTAGACAACTAACTAGCTAGCTAATTGACTGACTGACTGACTGACTAACTGACTGACTGACTAACTAACTAACTAACTAACTAACTAACTAACTAACTAACTAACTAACTAACTAACTAACTAACTAACTGACCGACCGACCGACTGACTGACTGACTAAGTAACTAACTAACTAAGTAACTAACTAATTAACTAACTAACTAACTAACTAACTAACTAACTATATAACTAAGCTAACTAACTGACTGACTGACTGACTGACTGACTGACTGACTGACTCACTGGCTGACTGACTGACTGACTGACTAACTAACACGCTTAATGCCCATTGGACATATGGTGCTGGAGCCATGTTTTATAGACCAATTGGCACTCGCTGGATGATGTCGTCAGTATCTCGCCGACATTGAACATTTGCTACGAACAAACACTTGTTATTTTCTTGACCCAAGTAAGGCTCATGCCTCAAAGGCCTATATTCGGGTATGGTGTTTTGATTCTACCTCATCCACCTGTACCCATGGTCTCATGTTACTCTAGATAGGGGTGGAGAGGGGTAACTAAACGGGTAATGCACCTTATCTAAAGTTGTCATATAAGATAGCGAACTGAAGGTAGTGCCTTCTCCGTTGCTAGGGGATAACCCTTAATCTATCACCCTGTTCCTGTCTATGTTGGGGACCACATTTAGGATTTCTGAATTGACAGCTGAGTGCACTTACCACTTGATGGCCATGGTTTCTTGAAAAGTATTAGCAATAAAATGAATCCGTTGGCTGTAGACTATTCATCTATGAAAAATAGGCTACTTTAAGAGGTTGAGACATGCCATGGTCTCAGCTCAATGAAGTGGAACTTCCAACTGCATATCCAGGTATTTAAGGACTAGTAAAGGATAAGAGTGTTGTAAACGCTATCTCGGGGACTGAGGATCCATCAGATTAAGTGGACAACTCTGGACGTAGTAACTGGAAATTGTTGTCAGTAGTGGCTGTGGAATGAAAGGGGAAACCATGATTATAAATTTATAAATACACATTACGTCTGTATTACGGAGAAGCATGGCCAACAACAGGCAGTCACGGATATAACAGAGGTTCAAGAAATATGAGTATGCAGAAGAACAGTTCACATTTCACATACAGAAAAGCAAACAATTGTGGAGGTCATAGTGAAGAAGAATATGAAACGAGAGGTCGTGGAAGAAATTCAAGAGAAAAATCACATACTATAACCATGTAAAACACTCTTATAAAAATCACACTGAAGACAAAGTAGAAAGCAGATAAGCAAGGCGTTGGCAACAATACAAGTCGGAAGATAACATCAAGAGATTAATGAATAGAAATCTGCTCATGTCTGTGAACAGAACCAGAAACAGAACGCGTTAGAAATGCATTCAGCCAACCTTCATTGTGGTGACATCACTTGATTGACGATGCTGAATGTTTCTGAGAAAAATGCAAACAATATCATGGACAGACAGAAAAACAAATGGCCAAGTCCTGCAAGAAACAAATCAAAACTGTAAACTGATTAGAGAAATTAGAGGTAGACAGTCACGATGGTTTTGACACGTTATGAGAAGAAATGCATTCGAGAACTTGGTGAAAACTAGCAAGATTGAGGAGAAAAGAACAAGGGAAAGGCAGAAAAGTAAATACCTGGATGACTTGGCCACGTAGTAAGGTCGAGACAAGAACACAGCTGATCCACGACATGATCGCGTGAGATGGCGAAACATGACCGCCTACGCTTCTTGGCATAGCACATGATGATGATGATAACAACTGAGGAAATAAAGCTACTTGGCTAAGATGTCGCTGCATAGTGCATAGGCTTAACTCATAAAGCTTAATCCTCAAAGCTTAACTCTTAAACGTCGGAGAGCCAGAATTTGTGACTGATAATGGGCACAGTAAAAATAAAAGAGCCTTGTCCACACATTGAGAAATATTGGGACATGGTACTAGCCCTTTATTTGTATAGATCACATGGCACTCGAAGAGTTAAGTGGTCAATAACACGCCGCTGGCCTTTACTTTCGAAAACATTTCCCGGTATCCATTTTAGTCTGTGTCAACCTGGGACCCTAGGTCAATTTTACAAATCTGTCTCAATGCTAATTCGAACCCATGACCATCAGGCCTATGCTTGCTTGTGTTCGTTGGCTTGAGCTCCAACGCGAAGTCCTGTATGTCGGATGAAGGCATCCTGTTGTCCAACACCAGTATGATGTCATACAGGACCTGAGGTTTGCGTGAGTATCCGTTGTCCCACGTCTGGCTTATTGGTGTGCAGACTGGTGGTTCCTCGCCGTACAGGCAGACACTCTCCGACTTCGGAGGAAAATCAGGCCTATGGACTAGCTACTACGTTGTTGCAGCTTCTGATAATGGGTATGGAAGAAGTAAGAAGTCAAGGACCATTTTCCGCACCTTGAGGCCAGCCGGGTATAGTATACTAGCCCCATATTTGTATAGATCAGTCGGCACT
>OY992883.1:93101192-93113021 GCA_963921405.1 Cepaea hortensis | reverse complement strand
ATAGATCAGTCGGCACTCAGTGGATGATGTGGGCAATATCTCATCGGCCGTCTTTACTACTCAGAACATCGTCTGGTGCCCACTTAGGCTGGGTTCACCTGGGAGCCAATGTACAATTTGTTAAATCCCCGCCTCCATGGAAGATTTTAACACAAGAAATCAAATCAAATCAAATCAACTTTATTAGGGTCACAAATTGGGCGCGCAGGCCCGTCTTACATTCGGCCCTTCCAATCACTCGTCTTTCGTTCATCAAGAGCATTATACATTTACATAGGAAGCAAAATAAACATTGTGAAATGAATGTTGTAAACATAAACAAGGCAAATTACCATGTTATGAGGCCCATCTCCCACAGCATTGAAACTAGTATGAACAAACTCCCACACTTTACTCACACACATACACTGACAATTGTCATGAGCAGTCTCATAAAAATGTTAAACATGGAGAAAAATGTGTACATAAAAAGTATGTGACGTAAACATAGTGATGCTCCCACACACAGAGATACACACAGAGAAGGCACACACACACACACACACACACACACACACACACACACACACACACACACACATTCACTCTCATGCTCACTCATTCTGTCTCTCATTCACACTCACTGACTCTCTCACTCAAACTACAGTAATGTACATAAGTTTATATTATACATGATAAAATCAAATGGTATTTAACTGATAATATGACAGATGAGAATGCTCAAACATATGGATTCGCGTGTTACATAACATGCGTGTTACATGACATGCATCTGCTCAGCTCTCTCTCTCTCTCTCTCTCTCTCTCTCTCTCTCTCTCTCTCTCTCTCTCTCTCTCTCTGTATTCTTTCATATGCACACACTCACACGCATGCGCGCGCACATAACACACACACACATCAACTCTCGCACTGTCTCACTCTCTCACACACAATCCTTCATACACAAACTCACTCTCTCACACATACACATACGCATGAACGCATGCATGCATGCACGCACACACTCCCTCACTCTCACACATACACGTACGAATGCATGCACATTCCCCTACCATTTCTCGCTCAATCACTCTCTCCACACGCACGCACGTGCGCACACACACATTCACTCTCTCACTCTCTCTGACACCCACTTTCTCTCTCTCTCTCTCTCTCTCTCTCTCTCTCTCTCTCTCTCTCTCGCTCCCACACGCACACACACATATATAGTGAACAATTATAGTTAAACAATTATAATGAACGATTATAATGAACAATTATACCATAAATGAATTATGGTGGCATATAGTCGGTATGGATTAAGTATTGAAAGAGTTTTCGGTTAAATGTGTAGGGACTCATTGGAGTTTTCAGATCTGGAGGCAGATCATTCCATAAGTGAGCACCAGAATAGGCGAAACATGTTTTGTATAGGTCCAATCTAGGCTTTGAGACATGTAACAAATTTAGGCGCTTGCTGTTCATTGCATTAGATTGAATCAGCGGTAGAAGATACTCTGGGGTATTTTGAGATATAATTTTGTTCACTAATTTGGCTTTGTTGAAAAGGAAGCGCTTTTGAAGTGGTAGAAGTCTTAGATGACTGTACAAATTATTACTTTCAACATGCTTTATGCCAGAAACCAGACGAATAGCGCGGTTTTGTAGAGAACATAGTCGTTTTAAATTAGATTTAGGGCAACCATCCCAAACTGTGGAACAATAATCGAGATGTGATTGGATATAGCATGTATAGAATATTTTTCGTGTGCTTTCGTCCAGGAAGTGCTGAATTTTAGCAAGTTGGTAAACATTTTGCGCTATTTTTTTTGGTAAGAACGTGAACATGAGAGCTCCAGCTCAAATGGCTGTCAATTAAAAGACCTAGTGTTTTATGTTCATTCACATTAACTATAGGTAACGAGCCCAAGCGGAGTTCGAGCGGTGCTCCAATTATGGCTAGTGTCTGTAGTTTTTGTCTGGTCATTATTAGCATGGATTTGGTTTTGTCGATATTAATTTGCATGCGGTTTTCATTGCTCCATCTAGTAAGATTATCAAGTTCCTTTTGTAAAGAATTCTCTAATTCACTACGGTTTTCTTGACTAGTATATATAGTACAGTCGTTTGCAAATAGATCACAAGTTGTATTGATATATAAAGGAAGATCATTAATATAAACTGCAAAAAGCAGCGTACCTAGTATTAAGCCCTGAGGCACACCAATATTAAGCTGTGTGGGTCTTGATAGACAGTTATTGAAGGACACGACTTGTTGTCTGTCGGATAGAAATGACGTAATTATGTTCACCATGTTGGTACTTATCTTCATTTGTTTTAGTTTTCTAATTAAAATATCGTGATCTACCATATCAAAAGCTTTTTTAAAGTCTACAAACACCGCTCCACAAATTCTACCGTTGATGATGTTTAAGTGCCAGTTATCGGTCATTTTTGTTAGAGCACTATGGCAAGAATATTTAGGTCGAAACCCAGATTGACTGTTAATTATTAGATCGTTGTTAATTAAATGGTGTAACGTTATTTTATGAATGTTTTTTCTAGTGGTTTTCATAGCGACGATAGTAAGGAAATAGGTCTATAATTACCTAAAACGCTATTATCGATTGAGTCATTTTTAATTAGCGGAAACACTTTAGCAATTTTAAATGCAGATGGAAAGTAGTTTTTCGCCAGGCACTGGTTATATATGAACGTTAAGGACTCACTAATGACTGGTGCAGCACAACGAAGAATTCTATTACTGATACTATCTAGGCCGTGTGAGTTTGTTGATTTGAGGTTTAAGAGATATTTATAAACGTCTGCAACAGACATTAAAGGAATCTCAGCGGGAATATTTCTGGTGCACTTCTCCTCACAGAATGATGCCAGTGAACTTAAATTACACGATGAGTCTGGTATTGAAGACTTTAGATTCTCTATTTCTGATTGAAAGAACCAACTGAATTCATCGCATGTTATAGAATTTGGTATTGCTGATTCTGTAGTGGGTTTCTTATTGGTTAGCAAGTTAATAGACTTCCATATATTTGTACTGTTTGAATTATCTACAATCAAATTTTTAAAATGGTCTTTTTTTATCCTACGAATTTAATATTTAACTTTATTCCTTAGTCTGCGGTAATTGATGAAGTCTTTATTTTTGTGTGCTGTATCTCGCTCTCTCATAATTTCCAGAACTTCACTAGTGACCCATGGGGATTTATGTTGATTTTTGACTCGAACTTCTTTGATTGGCACGTGTTTATCGAACACATTGTAGACTGTCTTCGTCCAGAAAGCTAATGCATCGCCCGGGTCGGGAAGTTGGTAAATGTGATCAAGGGCTGCTTTTCTTAAGTCTTGCAAAAATAAATCTTGGTTGAATGCTTTACAATTTCTAAATTTGATACTTACATGTTTATGTTTAAGAGATTTGAACCCAATTCTTGACCATGTACAACATACAGGGTAGTGGTCACTAACTGTACTAACAGGAACAGAACATTCAATAATATTATCTGGACAAGTAACATATATATGATCAATTATAGTTGAGGATGTGCCAGTAACCCTTGTGGGACGGTTTATTAGTTGTTTGAAATTGTAAGAAAGAATGATATCGTCCCATGTCTGGTTGGATTTACTAATATCTATGTTGAAGTCACCTAGTATCATAACTTCTCTACCTGCTGTAAACACTCTATCCATCATTGTAGTGAAGCAGTCATACCAACTGTACCCGGCACAAGGATTCCTATATAGGTATCCAATGAGAAACGGTTGTTGGCGGGCTGGCTTCACCTCTAACCAAACACATTCTATCCTTACTGTCTCGAGATCACTTCTACGGGAACAGTTGAGGGAATTGGAAATGTATACAGCAATACCTGTCTCTAAGAACACCGGGTTAGCAGGCAAGCATGCAAACCACTGCGCCACTGCAACTCTAGATAGTGGGTATGGGCTTTCAGGCACATATAGGGTGTATTTTTAATGACTGTGGAGTGTTTAAAAATATTCCCGGTTCAGGTTTTGTATTCACCCTCTGTAAAGTTCATTCAACACAACAGGTAGATAAATATCTTGGATCGGCAATATTTTCAAACACTGCACAGTAATTAAAAATACACTTTGCACAAGTAGTATGGAATTGAACAATTTCAAGACTGAGTATTACGTGGATCTGATCAATTTCAAGATACAGAGTCTGGTGGTGAGACTTACACGAAGAATCTACTGCTTCATACGTCTGTACATATAGATATTTATGTCGTTGGTTTCTTTCAGGCGTTGATGCATGCAGCACAGGAAGGCGCTGTGAGCACACCTGTACTATCATTTCTACTGGTCGCAAATGTTCTTGTAAGGCCGGTTATGTCATCAATGATGAGGACCCTACCCTGTGTGATGGTTTGTATTCATCATTTTTCACTTCCTTCCTTCCTTCCTTCCTTCCTTCCTTCCTTCCTTCCTTCCTTCCTTCCTTCCTTCCTTCCTCCCTCCCTCCCTTCATTCCTTCCTTCCTTCCTCCCTTCCTTCCTTCCTTCCTTCCTTCCTTCAATCCTTCCTTCCTTCGATTCTGTTTTTTTCCGTTAATTCCTTTCTCAGTTCTTCCTTTTATTCTTGCACAGTTATTTTAAATAAATTATTATTTAAGGAACAGATATTTTTTCACCTGTGATTTCATACATGTTCATACTGTCTATTTCAGAATAGTAACCAACAGGTATAACTTAACTTTGTATTTTACAACATATTCAAGCTATCTTTTCAATTGTATCAAAGTTATAGCTAAATGTATTGTTTCATAACATGCTCAAACTGTCTTTCTCATACATATAATCAACAGACATAACTTAATCTTTGATTTTCAATAAACACGCTTCTAGTAAGCTTTCTTGATTCATGATTGCTTACAAGCCGCCGTGCTAGCATACGTGAGACTATGTTAGATGCCTTAGTAGATTTTCATTGATGCAAAATAATCTGTGTGCTTCAAGTTATGCACATATGGAGTAAGCCAACAAGCTCCTGAAACTTTTCAAAAAGATACATTGGCCCACAGAAAACAAAAACAAACGTGTACCGAAGCAGGAACTGGCCATGGGTCAGTGATGTTACAGGGCCATCTCATGATACAGGCCTGAATGCACGGAGGAATAGATGGCCAGTCTTTCGTTCACTTAGCGACGATGAACGCAGGATTGGAACACTCGAACGAACTAGATCTAGACATTATCAGCACAGCTCTTATCAGCTCCACTGGCCCACTGAGTCAATTCCAAGCTGAATTCAGTAAAAAGAAACTTACAAATGGCCCATCACGAGAGTCCACTTGATGGAATAATAATTGCAGACTGTGATTGCAAGATGGCGCATATATCATGCCTGTAGCAAAACTCAGGTAAAGAAACAGTAGAAAAGCCAACATAGCAAGAACATAAAATATCCCCTTCTCCAGGGCTTCATTTACTTAACTGTCATTACATCATACTTTACTGCCATTGTATCGGACTTGACTGCCAGCGAGTGTATCAGACTTGACTGCTAATGTATCAGACTTGACTGCCAATGTATCAGACTTGACTGCCAATGTATCATACTTGACTGCCAATGTATCATACTTGACTGCCAATGTATCATACTTGACTGCCATTGTATCGGACTTGACTGCCAGCGAGTGTATCAGACTTGACTGCCAATGTATCATACTTGACTGCCAATGTATCATACTTTACTGCCATTGTATCGGACTTGACTGCCAGCGAGTGTATCAGACTTGACTGCCAATGTATCAGACTTGACTGCCAATGTATCATACTTGACTGCCAATGTATCATACTTGACTGCCAATGTATCATACTTGACTGCCAGCCAGTTTATCATACTTGACTGCCAATGTATCTTACTTGACTGCCAATGTATCATACTTGACTGTCAATATATCATACTTGACTGCCATTGTACACACTTGACTGCCAATGTATCATACTTGACTGCCAATATATCATACTTGACTGCCATTGTACACACTTGACTGCCAATGTATCATACTTGACTGCCAATATATCATACTTGACTGCTAATATAGTTTAGTTTAGTTTAGTCGATGGATCAACATCACGGCACACGGGTGTAACCCATAAGTGCTCCGTTCTCCTCCTAACTCAAACCTGAGTCTTGACAACCTCAGCTCAGTGCACGAACTCCGTAGCACCGGCGAGGATCCTGAAATACTTTGGGTAAATTTTTAACTCGAAATTTTGCCCGGGCAGCGCCGTTAGGCAACTCTTTTTCGATCTCCAACTGCCAAGGGATTTTTTATGTGCGCAACAACACACGGCGTCCGGTCTCACTATCCAGAGACCAGGGGAAGTTTTATTACTAGAAGTCCACGTGAAATAAATCCCGGTCCTCACCGGGGCTTGAACTCGGGACCTCCAGCACTCGAGGCGGACACCATACCTCGAGACAACTCATCCCCCCGCCCCCCGACTGCCAATATCATACTTGACTGCCAATATATCATACTTGACTGCCGGTATATCGTACTTGACTGCCAGTGTATCATACTTTACAATCAATGTATCAGACTTGACGAGCAATGTCTTCCAGATAATTCTACAACAAACCCGGCCTGGGCGATACCATCATCATTATCATCCAGTCATTGGTCCTGTGCAGAACATTGTCTCACAGTTGAGTTGAGTTGAGTTGAGCTGAGTCAAAAACCGACATCACTGCACTCAGGACATTCCCATACGAGCTCAGTCCCCTCGTTCAACAGCCAGCGAAGAGTCATACTACTAATCGTTCCCACCGCTATCTGATTAAATGTTCTCCTGGTCTTCCCTCTCATTTTTGAGATTCTTCCAGAACCCCTGCCGATCCCCCGCAATCTCATTCTTTCCACATATGGGTTCTCAATCTGTTCCTCCGCATTCTCCACCTGGTCCCACAAGCGCACGTCCACCTCCCCCTTGTCCATAGGCAAGATACCACCAAGAGGTGCATTTCCTGCTAGCCTATCAGCCTGTTAATTCCCCCGTAAACCCGCATGGCCAGGGCAAAATATCCTTATACACTTATATTCAAAGGCGCAGCGTACTTTTCAGGTTATCTGTTAAATATTAAAAGCATCACAGCCCTATTTTGCGGCAGGAAATATGTATGCTTTTAGTACTTTTGACTGTTGTTGTTCAATCTGTATCGATCCATACAGATTTTAACTGCACTAGTTTCTGCACTGTTTCATTTTCAGTCATCAGATTCCCCTACCCATTAGTCTTGAACATGGTGGGTATTCAGGAGTAGTAATTGACTGTAATTTCTCTCTATTGATATATTTGCTTCTTTCCTTTGTCGTTATTTTTGTTTTTATTGCATATAGAGATAAGTACCCCCCCCCCCCCCCTTTTCCGGCCTTGTTTTTTTTTTTAAATTTACTCTAGTATAATTAGTTTCTAAATTCACTTTTGTGTTATTGATAGTCATATTTTTATCGTAGGCATATCGACATATTGTAATTCAATTCCTCATATTATAAAGGGGGCGTATTATTCTTTGTCAATATTTTATCTAGCAATCCTCATGATGTGTTCGGTACATAAATACAATTGATCAAAGGAAACAATGCAACCCTGTCTGACGCGTTGTCCTCCAAGTCTGTTGTATCACCACATATTCTCACATCTGCTCTTTGTTCGCTGTAGAGAGCTACCATACAAGACTATTTTAATTTCAGAGGTTGAGGTATGCAAAACTAAGGCAGATGTTATCTTAATATTTGATGCCTCAAGCAGCATTGGGGCTCAACACTTTGACAAGCAATTTGATTTTGCCAAAAGACTGACCAATAATTTCAAACTTGGGTCAAATGACGTGCGGTTTGGTGGCATTGTGTACAGCAGATTTGCTAAGAAACTGTTTGATCTGAAGGATTACAACACCTTTGGACCACTTCATAAGGTAAGTAAGAAGTAATGAAGTCATTAACATTTCTCTAGGGCATAGACGGGGTAATATGTTGAGTTTATATTTTATTCAACTGCATTATTCAACTGCATGACAAATGCATGACACAAGAGGGGTCAATATTACTATCAGTATTGCAATGGCCGCGTTGACTTTCTCAGACTGAGTTGCGTTGAGTTGAGTTAAGAACCGACATCACTGCATTCAGGACATTACAATACGTGCTCCGTTCCCAGCGCCAACATCAGCCAGCGAAGAGTCATACTACTAATTGTTCCCACCGCTATCTGATTGAAAGTTCTCCTGGTCCTGCCTCTAAGTTTTGAGATTTGACCAGAATCTCTGCATCGTCTGCCATATCATTCTTTCCCCGTAAGACTTCTCAGTCTGTTCCCCCGCATTCTCTATCCGGTCCGACAGGCGCTCGACCACTTCTCCTTTCTCCATAGGTAATCTACCATCAAGAGGTGCATTCATTGCCAGCCTATCAGCCTATTCATTCCCCCGCACTCCTGCATGACCAGGGCAAAAAGTCCATACAATTCTCACAATATGTCACCTCTGAAGCGAAGATAGCCATTCCACACGAAACATTCCTTTTTCCACCTTACTAAGCATAGTCCTCGAGTTCGTAATGAATGCAATGTGTGTTGTAGGGTCTCCTCTAACCAACGGAATGCCGCTGTGACTGCTTCCACCTTCATTCTCATGCTGGATGTCGTAGTCTAATATACCAGACTCTCCTTTTTCAAGGATCATTCATTAGCCTTCGCGATGAAACGCCAAATACTACGTCTGTTTCTCACCACTGACCCATAGGTGTAGATCACTTTGTCACCTTGATGTGTGTTACTCTGATTCAATTGTAGCAATTTAACCTCTGTGCGGCCTGCTGCACTCACTACCCAGTGTTATTATTACATTGTGCAAGTCCGTCATGTTTTCCGACACTTTAACTTACTCTTTTTCAGGATTGATGGTCTCTAGATCACACACCTGACTTACAGATATTTCTGCCTATGCCATCCAGGACCTGCCTCGTCTCAGTCTATGACCCTAGACCAATCCATGGCTTCATGTAGAGTGTGATCCCTATCTGCAGCAACTCTCAGATACCATTTGGCTTGAAGGAAACTATTCATGTCCGCCATTGTTGGTAATGCCATGACATGCCTCATGCATATAACTGGTGTGTCCTGTGTACACCCCAGGACCACCCGCATGGCTGCATTCTGTATGCAGTCCAACCTTTCAAGCTGGCTCTTTGATACTGTCAGCAGCCCCAAACCATACTCAATTACATAAATTATTAACTTCTCTCTGGTCTGTACATCATTGCTTATTGTGGTATACTGCTAGTATACCCTCTGTATAATGATACAAAAACATGTAGCATTCATTCATTCATTCATTCATTCATTCATTCATTCATTCATTAATTCATTCATTCAGTAGTATGTCCTTTGTAGAACCTTGCTCCCATAACAACCTTTCGGAAAACCTCTCGATCATAAGCAAGATGTACCGCGTCCGATACACCCATCTGGAGATCATCCCCACATCCTGCACCCATCTTCTCTTTGGCCTTCCTCTTCCTCTCTTCCCAGGCATATACTCCTCCATTATTGTTCTCTCCAAACTTTCGTGACGTTTCAAGTGAACAAAATATTTCAGTTTTCTTTGTTTTATCGTCTTTAATAGCACAGCATAGATACCCTCTGTATAATGATACAATTACATATAACATCTATACCCTCTGTATATTGAGACAACTATATATATGTATATATATATATATATATATATATATATATATATATATATATATATATATATATATATATATATATATATATATATATATATAAAAATAAAACCCGAAAGCAGCACCAACGTGAATGGAACCATTCTGAAACAGGTCAATGCACTAATGTATTTGGGTACTTTAATATCAGTATATGGAAGATGCATTAAGGAAGTCATACGCAGAATAGCCCAAGCAAAGGCCGTATTTCACAAGATTAAGAATATTCCCTACAATTTATATTGTTAATTTAGTTGAGAAAAAGAGTTCTTAAGAGCTTTATTGAACCAATTTTGATGTACGGAAGCGAATCATAGACAATTAGCAGATACGCGAGAAATTATGTGGAAGATATTTTTAAAGCAGTTAACCCACAATGAGAGCTGGTTACTCACACTAGAAGAAGACAGTCCACATTTGTTGGGGAAGTCATGAGAGAGGGAAAGCTGTCATCACAATGAGAAGGATGGAAGCGTAGAAAAGCAGGGAGAGATCAATAGTGAAGATGTGGGACAGTTTGACATTATGGCATGGAGGAACGTAGGTATCAGAAGTAATTCACACGAGACAGAAGGCTGTGGAGAGACACGATCACCAACGTCACACGGCATGAACTATCAGCAGAAGAAGAAGATGGATATCCTCTGTATTATGAAACTTTTTTTTTTTTAAGCATATCCTTTTACAGGACTTAGCTGTCAACACCAGCATCTTTCAGCTGTATGTTGATCTCTTGGCAAGATTACGCTCAGTAGTTTGCCATTGCTTTCTGAGCGCCCGGCTCAGTATCCAGCAAGTCACGAGCGGGGGTCGAACCGCCTCAGCTCTCGCTCCGCTACGAGACTCTGCGTGATAAACGGGATTACAGAGAGAAAGTGTTGTAACCCCACAGCCAGAGAGACCGGCATTATGAAACTAGATATAAGATAAATAGCCTATCTAATATGTAGCTACATATATTACATAGATAGCTTCTGTAATTTGAGACAGCTATATGTAATATATCTTTAATTTTATGTCCAGGCTCTAAGCAATGTGGAATACATGGATTCAAGCACATACACACATGAAGCTTTAGAGCTCATTACCAAGCAACAGTTGTTCAGTACCAGCAATGGTGGCAGAGGGGACGCCCCTGACATCGTTGTTCTCTTCACTGACGGCAACCCTACTTATGAGACCAAAGGTATTGTGGTTTGTTTCAGTGTGTTATCTCCATCCATCATGTGCCATGCCGGTAAGCGTGGGAGGTCATGTTCTGCCATCTCACTCGATCACCAGAGTCGTGGATCAGCTCCGTGTTTCTGTCTCGACCATGCCACAAGGCCAAGCCATCTAGGTACTTGCTTCTAGGTCTTCCCCTTGGTCTGTTCCCCTCGATCTTACCAGTTGTCACCAAATTCTCCAATCCATTTCTTCTCATAACATGTCCAAAAAATTTTGACTGTCTACGTCTAATTTCTCTAATCAATTTACGATCTTCATTTGTTTCTTGAAGGACTTGTTCATTGGTCTTTCTGGCTGTCCATGGTATTCTTTGCATTTTCCTCAGAAACCACATCTCTACAGCCATCAGATGTTTTTCAGCCTGACTGCTCATTGTCCACGCTTCACATCCATACAAAAGTACAGATTCAATGTAGCATCTCAACACTCTTTTTCTCGTTTCAATTGACATATTTTTATTGGTCAATTTGTTTTTCATCTTGCTAAAGGCTACTTTTGCCATGGCGATTCTTGTTCTAATCTCTTCTTAGGAGAAAATTCCACTCTCTTGAGTGTGTTATCTACTTCATGTGTATGTTTTGTGCCCTCTTATATGTATATGTTGTGTCCACTTTGTGTGTATGTGTTTTGTCTAATTTGTGTATATGTGTTTTGCCCACTTTCTGTATGTTAGTTAGTTAGTTACTTAGTCACAGTTCCAACTTCACAGCAACGGGTTGTCCCCATTATGCTCCGTTCCTGTGCCAGTGAATATCACACAAAACGCTCCCCACTGCCCAAGGTGAAAAGTGGAAAAGACAGGAGTCTCGACAAACAACAGTCCGCACAGATACACTGT
>OY992883.1:93068692-93096192 GCA_963921405.1 Cepaea hortensis | reverse complement strand
TAGTACACACACAGGCTTACTACAAATCAAATCAAATCAAATCAACTTTATTAGGGTCACAAATTGGGCGCGCAGGCCCGTCTTACATTCGGCCCTTCCAATCACTCGTCTTTCGTTCATCAAGAGCATTATACATTTACATAGGAAGATAAAATAAACATTGTGAAATGAATGTTGTAAACATAAACAAGGCTAATTACCATGTTATGAAGCCCATCTCCCACCTATCCATACATCACCCCACCCACACAACACCCCCACCTACCCACACACACGCGCACCAAGGGACACATACACACCCCCACCTACCGACACACACGCACACCAAGGGACACATACATACCCCACCAACCGATCCATCCCCCTCCCGCACATCCCCCACCCACACACACTGCCCTCGCCTGATCCCCCAACCAAAACACACTCGCCACCCACAAACATTCTCCCACCAACCCACACATCTTACGCCCACCCACATACACATAATACCCCACACATCCTCTCCCCACCCACACCTCAAACCACCCATCCCCCAGCCACATCTCCATCGACAACATATTCCCCACCCATGCACACAATCCCCCACCAACCCACACATCGCACATCCACTCACACATTCCCAAACCATACACACACATCCCCACCAACTGACATGTCCCTACCCCCACCCCACACACACACATCTCTCTAACCACCCATACATCCCCAATCCACTAACACACACCCCACCACCCACACATACAACTTCCACCCACCCACACATGCCTTAACCTAATCCCCCACCCGCACATCACATACACCTCCTATCATGCACTATTCCCAACCCACGCACCACACACACACATATCCCTCACCAACACATCCCCACTTACACACCACACACATATCCCCCACCCAGATACCACACAATATTCCCACCCACACCCACACCCACACAGATACCCTTACCCATCCACCCCACATACCCCCACTCACACAACACAAAAACAAAACAAAACACAAAAATCCCCCACCCACACACACATACCTCACCCACACAATATCCCCAACCAACACACCACACACCTCTCCCCACCCACACACGCATTCCCTACCCGTCCACCAACACACACTCACTCACGCATACATTCTCCACTACGCACCCCCCCCCCCCCAACCAAACATCTCTCGATCACAATACCCCTACCCACTCACACATCCCACCCCGACACATACAACTCCCTCACCCACTTACACATCCCTAAGCCACTCACTCACACACTCCCACCCACACATTCCCCATCCAAACACACACACATCTCCCACCAACACTCCCCCACATACTTCCCCCAACCACCACAATCCCCTACTCACCCATACATATACCCCATTCATACGCACATTCCCCGCACCCATCACACACATCCCCCACACCACACACTATCCTCCACCCTTCTACACAGTTAGCATGCCTGGTCGAGACCCAACTACCAGGGCAACTGGCTGGCCTGGTTGATAATTAACCCACAACCAAAATACAACCTTTAGTTAAGCGACGCCAAGTATAAAAGTGTTACCTTTAAAGCTTAGGAACAACTATGCAACAGACATTGACCCGGTAGATTAATCAAGCTCTGAGCTGTAGGTTCCCTCTGGATCCCCAAAAGGTATATCATGATACAGCTGGTCAAAGACACGGCCCCTCGTCTCAAGGACAACAATGTCACCACTGTAGATCACTCTATAATTCCATATTAATTGAATAGATTACAGCTGGCGGACACGGCCGTGAAAGGATAGCTTCAACAACAACCTTCGCTGTAGAAGATTCTCCCGCTCCCTGTGATGCAAATTACACAGCTAGCCATAGAAGCGGCCTCCCTTCTTGATGACTGCCTACCGAGTGGCCTCTTCGTGTCAGCTCCGGAAGAAAACACTCACCGGAGTCTGCCGAAAACTTCCGAGCATTACCTCACGAAAGTGAAGGTAACCCAGCATTCCCCGAGTTTTAGTAGAGTGTGCGATTTACAACAGAAAAGATCAAAGCACACTCAAAGGGTTGAGCTATGATTCTCGGGACCCGTGAAGTTCACGACAATCCCGATACACAACATCTCAAAGACCCAGAAGACGGTCCTAACTCTTTGTAACTCGGAAATCCCCCCTCACCCGCCTTAAAATGTGGCATAGCCACCGAGACGGGGTGGGGCAGAGTGGGTACTGTGTTGTCCCGTCTGAGACGCACTTGCGTTTCGCGACAAGTAGTATTAGTAGTTGTAGTAGTAGTAGTAGTAGTAGTAGTAGTAGTAGTAGTAGTAGTAGTAGTAGTAGTAGTAGTAGTAGTAGTAGTAGTAGTAGTAGTAGTAGTAGTAGTTTTTGTTGTTGTTGTTGTGTTTGTTGTAGTACCGTGTTTCTCCGAGCTTAAAAATTCTCTTGGGTTTATTTTCATGTGCAAAATTCTACATTTATTCAATTACAGTCATGTCATCGTCTTCCGAAACATTGTCATGACTCCCCAAATCCCGAATTCCGTCTGATCAGTTGTCGTTTGAGATCCTAGGCCCATAAACACTGCAGTTTCATTTATGGCAATTATGTTGGAGAGTTGGTATTTAGAAAAGTCGATGCCATCAACAAAGTTCTTGAATGCTAGTCCACTTTCAATAACTTCATTCTAGCTGACGATCGTAACTAGGGCTTATTGTAGGAGTAGGTCCTTGACATATGCCTGGGTTCACTGACATTAAGGAGAATGACCTTGCTAGTACATAAACAAGTGACCGGGCATGAGAAAGAATAGACGAATGATGGAGACAGTGAGCGAAGGGGTGTCAAGGGGTTTTCAGTCAGCTAGTGTGGATGGTGAGAGAGACAGTTTTAGGCTGGGGTGTAATGTTGTGGGGAGCCCAGGGAGGGGCTACACAGTAGGGTTAAAAGACAGTGGAGAACATTGACTTAGGGCAGTTAAAGCTGAGACCGTCTGAGGGTCGGATCGTGTTGAGAGTTAATGTTTGGACTCCGAGCTGGTCGGAGAGTTGAGTTAGAGAGCTCCGTCCTGGATGGTGTTGTTCTCTCAGTTTTGAATGGAGGCCTGAACCCAAAGTGAGTTGGATAGTTAGTGGAGGCTAGACCCAGTGTGTGGGTTGTATTGTGGGAGGTCCAGCCCTGGATAGTAGCTGGATAACTGTTTTGTGAATTAGAGATTAATAAGTCCTTGAGAAGGCAGTAATGTGTGCTGGTTAAGTTGTGTGGAGGATATATATATTCTGTGGAGTATATTGTTTTATGGATATAGAATTATGTTCCGTTTGTCCGTGTTCTTTCTGCATTAAATGATTATGTGCGCCAAATCAATCTTGTTCACTGACTGATGGATGTGTACTACGGGGGTGAGTTGTATTTGTGAGACAGGTGGCTAGCTCAACTTACACTCCATAGTGACATACAAGGAACATTGAAACATAGACAACGACCATCTCACTCAGTTATTATAAAGAACATCGTGAGAGTCCTAATTTCGAGGAATCATGGTAGTAATAGTAGTGGTGGTGGTAGTGGTGGTGGTGGTAGTATCAGTAGTAATAGTACTAGTAATAGGAGGAGGAGGAGAAGTAGGAGATGGAGAAGAGAAGAAGGTGGAGTAAAACAAGAAAATGAATAAAACATATATCTATAACATAACTGACAGTTATCGTCTTTTCTTTCATCCACAGCCGTCGAATCGGCCCAAGTACTGAAGGATACTGGGGCTTTAATCCTAGGTGTAGCCATAGGTACAGAACTGGACATGTCTGTGCTTACAAAAATCACCAGTACTCCCAATGACGCATTGAAGGCTACCAGCTATGATACTCTAGAGTACATCGAGAAACGTCTGACGAAGCTGCTGTGTGAAAGTAAGTTAGGCAGTGTTGTGAGATTTGTTGTGTAGAAGTAGTATCCACACTTAACTAAATTTACTGCAGGAGATGGATAACACACGGGTTATCCCCATGTGCTGTGATGGTGATAAGTCCCAGTGCCTTGCCGGCTGGTGTGGGCGATCATTCCTCTCCACAAATTGCGATCTCCGACCGCATGGATCAATTCGTGTATGGACTCCCTTCCATGCCAGGACACAAGACTATTAAGAATCGTCCCACACTGTCTTCATATATCTCTCTTTCCACAAATCTTTCCTCTTGTCACAACAGGTTCAAGTTGTTTGTCTTCTCATAATGTGATCCGAAAATGATGACCGCCTCCTTCAGACGCATCTTGGGCAGACACTGGTCTAGCCAAATGAAGAGTCGACCAAGGTCTCCACAATGATGAAGCCTGCTGATAAACACAAACCTCGCACGCTGTGAGTCTGTAAGAGAATATGTTCCTAGCCTACAGGTATGCAAGCAATTCATCACTGGTCCTAATGCTTTTAGCTACACAAGAAAAATTAACTCAGATCAACAAGGTTAATGACAACATATGGCTTATATTTATGATGTGATTAGTGATTCAATTTACGTAGTCTTTACTATACCACTTGTACTCATGCTGTTTAACTCTTTCAGTCATAGGCAGTTGTAATATTAACCCACACTGTCGTAGTTATTAAATTTACTCCTGTTATCCCAAAACAATTGTTGTCAAACGTACTCTACCCTTGACAGTGGCAAAAGGCCCCAAACTCCTTTCTGTTCTAGACAGTTGTTGTCAAACCCCCTTCTGTCCCAAACAGTTAATGCACTCCTGACACCAGAGGAGAGCCATTCATGCAGCAAGCTCTTAAACCTCAGCGAATTGATTGGCTGTTGCAGGATAGTTTCAAGCCCAAGATGTCAAGAAGCCTGTCGATAGTGACGGGCAAAATGGCGGTAACAGATATGTAAAACATTGGAAATATCTGCGAGCTATCAGCTAGACAGCTAGAACCTAGAACAGACTGATTTGAACTCTCAAGAGTTGGTGTCTCCAGTTTATACTGTTTCTAAAAGTTTTATGATCTTTGCTCATTTATGAAATAAGCATGAACACGGTGGAGGCGATAGAGAGGTCAATTAGCACAGAAAGTTGGCAAGACGCGCGACCAAGTCTGTCGGACTTGGTGCTGTATAGCAAGAAGGCAAAGCTCGTGCTTCTGTTGATGTCCATAACATAGGAATACTAAGTCAGAAAAGCTAGACTCGCAAGGGTGCTACACGAGTTTCCAAATGAAACAGTATATGGCTCCCAGCGCTCGCTCAGAACGCGAAGGAAGTGGAGAGTTGACAGCAGTCGATTCTGCCTAGAAAGTGATGGGACACACCCAGTCACACAGGCACAACTTTGATCATCAAGATAGCAGTCACTGGTGGTCAAAGGCTATGGCCAGGAAATGCAGAGATCTGGTGGTCTAGGAGATCTGTGAAGGAAAGGACCACAACAGAGTGCAAAATACTTGGCAACTGTCGCCGGAAGCCCAATGGGTCTGACTGGAAGGGGCATTCCTAAAGTCCCTGATGTCGAATGATATATGACACATGGCACCATTGCGACTATGTTTTGTTGTCAGATCACTTTGCGACATTTGCTTTTGAAATGAAGGCTTCTCTCTACGAGACACAATGCCAGAAGGAATAATGGTTAACCACATCATGTTTCCACTTGTGGACGGACATGCAATCAGAATTGAATTTTATGTTTATTTTTAATTGTATATTTATTATCTTTTGTCTTTCTTCTTTTTACAGTTTCACAATCTTCACAAAGAAGTGGATAAGTGATCCACGTGGTGGAAGTACCAACATAAATACCTTGGTAGAAAGGAATACGAGAGGTGAAACAGGGCTATCGTAGAAATCATTATGTTGGTTTCTATGTCTGCTGTGACAAATAAATACTTGAACATTTAATTAAATAGGAATTCCTTGTCTTTGTGTCGGGATCTAGCTTCTGTCTGCTAGATTTTGGTGATCATGTGTTGATGAGAGTTGTGTGTTGCTTGCTTGCTTGCTTGTGTTCGTTGGCTTGAGCTCCAACGCGAAGTCCTGTATGTCGGATGAAGGCATTCTGTTGTCCAACATCAGTGTGATGTCATACAGAACCTGAGGTTTGCGTGAGTATCCGTTGTCCCATGTCTGGCTTATTGGTGTGCAGACTGGTGGTTAATCGCCGTACAGGCAGACACTCTCCGACTTTAGCCAGGACCCCGAAGGGACCTGTTGCCCAGGACGCTCGACGAGGACGCGTCAATAGGTCTTGGCCAGTATATAACCCGGCCCTGGTGCCTTGGAAACACCTCTGCGTCCCTTGCATTTTAGTGATGTGCCATATGTTGATACCCTCTTTGTTTTGATGTCTGCTATTACAGTAACTGCTACTAATTCTTTGAACACTGTAACTACAGCTGCCGCTGTGGGTGTCTATGGCCAAGAAGATAGTGAATGCAGTTTTACGATTCCAAAATACCGGGTTTTAAATCAGCTGCAGCCAATTTGGAAGCAGACCGCTTTGCTTTCATTGTCACAATGGTACGTGCGATGGTCATTCAGAAACAATGGCAAGCTGATTGGTACGTTGCCGTCTTGACAGATGATAGTTTGTAACATGGAGTTATACCTTTTTATTACACAAAGCCTGGGCTGAATGTAGAGACCATGTGTTGCCCACCCAGCATGGTTTCTATCTCGGCCTGCCTCCAGGGGAAGGTAACATCAATACATCTGGAACAAGACAAGCTGCAGAAGATACCGGATTAGCGAAGCGATACTCTAACTTGAATAACGAAGACACAAACCATAGATTGTACGATTTATTGCTTGGCATATTTCGCGACATCTCGTCAGGTACATACTGACGAGATGTAGCGAAATATGCCAGGCAATAAATCGTACAATCTATGGTTTGTGTCTTCGTTATTCAAATTCATTACTGGAAAACATTGTTTTGAACACTCTAACTACCTGCCTCTCGGAGCTTCGACTTTGGGCATGGTCTGTCCTGCCATGACAGACAATTAGTATTTAGGTTGCATTTCCTCACATTAGAGTAAGGCTTGTACCCTGCCAATTGCCCTCCTCCGACTAAAGTCGTTGGTACTACTACTACGACGACTACTACTACTACTATTGCTGCTGCTGCTGTTGCTATTGCTGCTATTGCTACTATTACTACTACTACTACTTCTACAACAACAACAACAACAACAATTACTACTACTACTACTACTACTACTACTACTACTACTACTACTACTACTACTACTACTACTACTACTACTACTACTACTACTACTGCTGCTGCTGCTGCTGCTGCTACTACTACTACTACTACTACTACTAATACTACTACTACTGCTACTACTACTGTTGCTGCTGCTGCTGCTACTACTACTACTACTACTACTACTACTACTACTACTACTACTACTACTACTACTACTACTACTACTACTACTACTAGTACTACTACAACTACTACTACTACTACTACTACTACTACTACTACTACTATTACTACTACTACTACTACTACTACTACTACTGCTGCTGCTGCTACTACTACTACTACTACTACTACTACTACTACTACTACTACTACTACTACTACTACTACTAATACTACTATAGCTGCTGCTGCTAGTACTACAACCACTATTACTACTGCTGCTGATGCTACTACTGCTACTGCTACTATTTCTTCTTCTTCTGTTACAACAACTACTGCTAATTTCACACATTATAAATACTTCTACTATTACTAATACAATTGACATTCAGAGCACTGGGCAGAAATCACATTGCGTCAATACCGGGTGACGGCCGTCGCAATGCTTTGTTTTAATTAGACAGTCGGATTCCCCTGGTCCGTACCACTTCTAAGTTCGCTTTGAATGTCATCCGACGTGGACGACGTCGGGGAGACGCCGCTGCATAGTTGGGGCGGTCCACGGGAAGATTGCAGCCACGTTCCGAGCTCGGCCGGCCCGCCGACTATCGGCGGCGGCCTCGCCCAGCCCGGGCCCATCACAGTCCCGCTTCGTACCCCGGCCCGACTGACCCAGCCCTCAGATCCAATCTTTTTCCCGAAGTTACGGATCCAATTTGCCGACTTCCCTTACCTACATTGTTCTATCGACTAGAGGCTGTGCACCTCGGAGACCTAGTGAAGAAATTCAACCAAGCGCGGGTAAACGGCGGGAGTAACTATGACTCACATAAGGTAGCCAAATGCCTCGTCATCTAACTAGTGACGCGCATGAATGGATTAACGAGATTCCCACTGTCCCTATCTACTATCTAGCGACACCACAGCCAAGGGAACGGGCTTGGTAGAATCAACGGCCAAAGAAGATCCTGTTGAGCTTGACTCTAGTCCGACTTTGTGAAGACACATGAAGGGTGTAGCATGGGTGGGAGCGCAAGTGCAATTGAAATACCACTACTTTTATCGTTTCTTTACTTATTCAATCACAGTGGAGGGATGGGAGATTTGCTAGCAACAGACGAGCAATATCCCCGGCGATATCTCCGGCGGGCCTATTCCCGGTGGTCGCGGTGGTTTTACGATAATGTACGCTTTACACAGGTCTGGACACTTGTGTTGATACACGCGCCCTACGGTTCAGTCGCGTACGAGGCCCTCACCTGTCGGACTTGGCTGAACGCCTCTAAGTCGGGTCCCTCGGATTCCAGGGTCTGGCCACCACTCGCCACCTGCTTGTGGTGGCGAGGTCTCGGTGGTTTGACGCTGTGCCGCCAGCGCCTGCAGCCTTCCTTGTGTCAGACGTATTGGTTACCCATTCCTCAGGAAAAAAAAGGTAAGGCCGAGAGAGGGAACATTTGTTTGGGCACCAATGTTTCTCTGAAGCTCTGCCCAGGCACTGTGATGGAATTTTGGCCACATTTCAACTCACATACTTTGGTCTGTCAAGACTGCAAGGTGCCACTCACTAATACAATTGCCGATGCTGCTACTATTCTGGTTAACGCCATTTCCTGCAACTACAACAATTAGTACTAATTTTATGTCAATTATAACTACTATTACTGCTGCTATTGTTGCAGGTATAGTTTCTTCAACTGCTATTTCCATCAATTTTTTTGGTTAAGTTGCATATCCCTTACAGGACGTTGCAGTCAACACCATCATTTTTCAGGTGCTATTGATGTTCTTTGCAAGATTACGCTCAATAGTTTGCCATTGCTTTCTGAGCGACCAGCTCAAATACCCCGTAAGTAACCAACGCGACGCTATCCGCTGCCGAATCTCGCGGAGCTGTGTTCCTCACGTGGATATACGGGATTACGGAGAAAGTCGCAAATCCCTTCGCCGGGGAGCCTGCATTTTCATCAATACTACCACCATTACTATTATCACTAACAACAGTTCATCATCAGTGGCACCTTGCCGTCTTGACAGACGATAGTTTGTTACATTGTGCTTCAAAAAGGCATAATAACTACAACCCATGGCGGTAGCGAATGTGACTGATAAGGCTAAATCGCCCTGTAAATGTTCCTCCACAGTGGATGAATATGAATACATGGTCATTTCCACCATCATTTACCATCTTACATCTCGCATGCTCGGTGTGTGACTTATCTGCAATAATTTTCCTCCTTTGTCTTTACTCCATTTCTGATATTTGCCCTCCATGCAACACGTTCAGGGGCGACTTTCCCCCAATGTGCATTATCAATGCCTCTATTAATCATGTCCCACTTACACACATCTTTGTATCGTAGTAGAGGCCGACCCTGAGATCTCTTACCTATCTGTAATCCACCCAAAAAGATGTATTTTGGTATTCTACCATCATCCATCCTCCTAACGTGTCCTAGCCATCTAAGTCTACGAAGACTGAGCAAGGATAAGCCATCACACAACCTGATCTTTCCAATATTTCAGTATTTGTGGTTTTGTCTTGCCACTTAGTACCAAGTATTCTTCGCAGACACCGCATATGAAAGCTGTTTAAACATTTCTCTTGGTGTGAGTAAGTTATCCAGGCTTCACTGCTATAAAGAAGAGTACTAAGGACACAGGCTTGATAGACACGGACTTTTGTTTTGGTAGTAAGCTTCCTGTTCTCAGAAACTCTTTTTGTTAACCTGTTCATTGTTGGTGCTGCCTTACCAATCCTGATGTTGATGTCCTGTTCTAGGGATAATTTGCTATTTACCTCTTATCCTAGATATGTAAAATGGTCTACTATTTCTAGTTCGGCGTCGTCAATAAAGATTGATGGTACCTCATGAGCACTTTGTGACAAAATCTGTGTCTTATTTATGCCAATTGTTAAAAGACATTCAGAACAAGCATTGGAGAATGCACATAGTAGACGTTGTAATTCTTCCTCAGAGTGGGTCGCAATTGCAGCGTCATCTGCAAAAAAGCAACTCTCTCATCAGTACCCTCCTAATTTTGGTCTTGGCCTTTAATCATCTGAGCATTATAGAGGCGCGATCTGTGCCATATGACAGGCACGCCAGAAGAAGATGCAAGGAAAAGAAGAAAGGGATTTTCCAAAAGGATGCACCAAAGTGGATGATGCACAGGAGATACCAAGGGAGACACGAGACCTCATAGGACAACAAAGAGTCAGACGTTGTGAGGCTGTGCTACAAAACGGTTGTGTTTCTCTAGAGCCCGTGTCAAGTGAAGATCTGGATGTGATGATTAAGAGGATCGGCAAGTAAACAACAGGAGGAGGAATTTATTGACAAAGAAGCAATCAATGGAAAGACCGGGAGCACAAAACCTAGGCGAATCCTGAATTCGGAACTGTGAAATAGATAACTAAGCTTCAAGGTGAACGGGATAGAATAGGGAGGTTATTCGTAGACATTAGATAGACGCCGACCCTGCGTTAAGGGCAGTTTATAGTCTAGAAGAGCTAAAGCCTATTGTTATTCAGCGCATAATTAAATGTGTGTAAACGTTCGCCGGATTGCGTCAGTTTCTTTCACATTTTCCCGAAGTTCAGGTGAGAATTTTCTTGTTTTTAAGTTGACGAGTTAAAGAAGCTTTTGATTGGGACTTAATTTTCAGTATTACTGGAGTTACGTCAAAGCAAAGTGGGGATCTCTTACCGGACATTGATTGAATTATTGTCAACATGATTCCCGCCAGATTACTTCCAGCCGAGAAAAGCGCACATTATAAAGGATAAGTGCACGCCAGATTCACTAAAACGCACGATGCGGCATTGAAAACAAGAACGCGCAATAGCTAACACGTAAAAAAGTTAAAGATGTCGTCGAGAAATAGCAGGACTGCGAAGAAAAGATAACACAAGGTAAAGTGATTTAATAACGATACACTAATAGCATTATTCAGTTATCGACACAGAAAATACATGTCGAAATTTGCGCCGACGCACACATATTGTATACAAAAAACAGAAATAACTACAACTGATTTCAAGACTGTGGAAGATTCAAGATGGCTGTGTAAACCGCGTCGCTCGATTCAGAGATTAATCAGGCTACCAGTGTTACCGATCTGACCGAAAGAACAGGCGAAAAGGTGGGATACTGACCCTTGTAAGAAATAACATCATGGCTTCCCAAATCAAAGTCTACATGGAAGGGGCTGAGTATCAGACACTTAAACTTAAGACAGGTAATACAGATCTACATCTGATCAATTACTACTGTCCAAGTGACCGCCCACAGGCACTGGACACTCTACCACTAAAAGAAAAAATGATTGTGTGTGGCGATTTCAACAGCCACTCGCAGAGCTGGGGCTATGATCACATGGACCAGAGAGGAGAGAGACTGGAAGACTGGCAAGATGAGAATAGATTCATGTTGATTAACAAGCCGTCCGACCCACATACTTTCTACTCGAGATCATGGCACTCTTCAACTACACCTGACCTGGCTTTTCATTCACCAGACCTGGGGTGGAACATTACACGAACTGTTGGGAAACAACTTGGTGGCAGTGACCATCGGCCAGTCTTTCTAACCGTAGAAAATGAGCTTGTAAGTGAAAGCAGCACCCTCTCGAGGTGGAACTACAAGAAAGCAGACTGGGCAATGTACAAGCATCGCATCAGCATACTGGTTAGAAACCTGAACACTGAGAAAGACATAAATAAAGCAGTTGAAGAGTTTGGGAAATGCATACTACAGGCAGCGCGAGAAACAGTACCAAGAGGAGCCCGTAAACAATATAAACCCTACTGGAGTAGTGAACTGGAACAGTTGCATAATGATGTTGAAGTGTGTAGAAAGCAAGCAGAGGCCACACCCAGCCAAGAGCACCACAATAAATTCCAGCATTCAAAAGCCAAATTTCAAAGGGCCAAGCTGCAGGCTAGACGGAAAAGCTGGCAGGAGAAAACGGAGTCTCTGAACTTTGAAAGAGACACAAGGAAATTGTGGAAGCTAATAAAACAGCTTAATGACGAGGGCACAGGGAGAAACTCAAAAATTGCACTACATAAAGATGGAAAAATCTTAACAAGAAAGCAAGCAGCTGACCATTTTGCGGACTCGTTCGCACAAGATAGCAATATCAAAATTAGTCCAGAGAATCAACAAGAGATTCGAGAGAAACGACAACATACAGGACAGAAGGAAATAGTACATGAGGTTCTGGAGGCACCCATCACAATCAGCGAACTGGAGCTAGCCATATCAAAACTGAAAATGAGAAAGTCACCAGGAGCTGATGGTATCTCCAATGAAATGATCAGGAACCTAGGAACAGAGGCCAAAACAAAGCTGTTGCAGATCTTCAATAACAGCTGGACCTTAGGCAGTGTTCCACAAGCCTGGAGAGAAGCAATCATGATACCCCTCCTAAAATCAGGGAAAGATGGTTCCATTGCCTCTAGCTACAGACCAATTAGCCTCACCAGCTGTCTCTGCAAAACACTGGAGCGCATCATCAATCACAGACTGCAGTGGTACATTGAAAGTAAAAACATCCTTGTGCCACAGCAGGCTGGCTTTAGGCAGTGCTACTCTACGGAAGATCAGACAACCTACCTCTCTCAAGAAATTGAGGATGCATTCCAAGAGAAGAAGCTGGTGCTTGCGGCATGGATAGATCTGAAGAAAGCCTTTGACAAAGTCTGGAAAGAAGGTCTGATGAAGAAACTGAGAAACTGCAAAGTCAATGGAAGAATGTACAAATGGGTGAAAGCATACTTGCACAACAGAAGAGCCCGAGTACAGATAGACGGACTCAAGAGCAAGAAAGTACTACTGCGTCACGGTGTCCCCCAGGGCGGAGTCTTGTCCCCCACACTTTTTCTAATCTTCATCAATGATCTTGTTGCTCACCTACCGCATGGAATTAAAGCGGCAATGTACGCCGATGACCTGGTTCTATGGAGCACAAATGAATATGCATCAGTGGCCACCAGATTGCTACAAAGAGCTGTAGATACATTTGCTGCATGGGCAAATAGATGGTGTGTCAGCATAAACACTGACAAGTGCAGCACCACCCTATTTACCCTCTCTCCAAAACAAAAGGCAGGGATCATCCAGATAAATGGAACACCCCTAAGAGAAGATAAAGAACCAACATACCTTGGAGTAACATTTGATGGCAAGCTGACATGGAGAAAGCACATCAACAAAGCAGTAGCAAAAGCCAGAAGGAAAATAGCCATCCTGAGAAAGCTAAGTGGAACCACATGGGGAGCCAGTACGAAAATACTTAGCAAAGTTTACCAACAGAGCATACGACCACACCTGGAATATGGGTCAACTGCGTGGTGTTCAGCATCAAATACCACACTACAAGAGCTGGACAAGGTGCAAAATCAAGCACTTAGAGTCACCACAGGAGGGATGAGATCAACCCCTATAGTGGAAATGGAGAAGATGGGGAGGACACAGGCACTGAGTGAGCGCAGAGATACGAAAACGCTAATACAAGCAGAAAAGTTCCTCAGCTTGCCAGGCCACCCTATGAAGAACAGATTTGAAAACCTAGCTATGGGGCGGTTGAAAAGAAGTAGTTTTATCCACCAGGCCAAACGACTCTGCAGAGAAACCACTGATCTGCCCACAGTTGGTATCCCCCTAACAACTATTCCAGAGCGAACTCCATGGAAAGATGAGCATAGACTATCATTACAAATCCAGACAAAAGTGAGAGGAATATTTGACAAGGAAGAACAGAACAGTGTGCAGCGCAGAACAGCCACTCTCAGCTTCCTTGATGAAGAATACCCACAGGACCTCTGGATCCGAGTCTACACAGATGGGTCAGCACAAAATGCTGTTCGAAATGGAGGAGCGGGAGTGTACATAGAATACCCAAATAATACTAGGGACACAGCCAGAGTACCGACAGGAAAGTACTGCCATAACTATGATGCCGAAATTGAGGCAATCAAGATAGCAACAGAGAAATTACTAAATAACAGCAATGGTACACAACCTGTGGTGCTACTAACAGATGCAAAATCAGTACTCGAGGCGCTCCTCTCTGGGAAATTGCCAGTACTAAGGACACTACTTTCTGAACTTAGCAGTCAGCATAAAGTCACCATACAGTGGATACCATCCCACTGTGGAGTACCCGGAAACGACAGAGCTGATCAATTGGCTAAGGAAGGAGCCAAAGAGGAACAGCCTGATGTGCCCGTTACATACCACCAAAAGAAAAGAATGATCAAATCAGTCAGAAAGCCACCAAAACCTGCTCAAGATGACTACCACATTATGGACAGACCAGAACAAGTCATTATTCTGCGCCTCAGAACAGGACACAATAGATTACGCAAACACATGTATACAAAATTCAAGATTGGTGAAACAGCCATGTGCACATGTGGATTGGCGTCGCAGACAGCAGAGCACATACTCCAAGACTGCCCAAAATATAACATATCTAGGCAAACCTTCTGGCCTAGAGAGACGACGGTGGAAGATAAACTCTATGGACCACTGTGTGAACTGAAAAAAAACAGTTCAATTCATGCAAGAGACGACATTGCAGATATAGACATATTTCAAGCGAACGAAAGAAGAAGAAGAGATTAATCATGTGTTCTGTGCGTGTTTCTTAACATCATTTTGTTCAAATAAGGATGAACCTACGACAGGTCCAGCAAACCGGTAGGGAATTTATTTGTTCAAGAACTATTGCTCGAGAATTATGGAGGAAATTGAAAGAAAAACGCAGCTCTATCAGCGTTCACGCCGGAAACGACACACCGAAGCGACACAACAAGAGACTAACGACGACTACTGCTAAATTTCGACATACTTCAAATAGAAAGGAGATTTTTGCAACTTGGAATGTTACAGGTCTAGGATATAAGGAACCAGCTCTCGTAGAGTTCATGAAACAATCAAATATTCAATTATTAGGACTCGCAGACACTAGGAAAAAGGGGCAGAACACGAAAAGAACACACGAAGGTTACGTTATTATATGGAGTGGCGTCGATCAGCGAGCTACAGCTAAATATGGAGTGGATTTTTTGTTGCATCCGGACAAAGCTAAAGCTATTATCAACACTAAATTTATATCAGAAAGGATAATACTAGTACAGATCAAAGAAGGAAATAGAACAACAACTTTTATACAAACATCCGCCCCATGTAATGACACTTACAGCGACGAAGACAAAGACGAATATTTTGATAAACTTGCAGACACGTTAAATAATGTCCAGGAGACAGATGAACTAGTTGTGATGGGTGATTTTAACGGACGAATAGGCACACGAAGAACACCGTGGGAGGATTGCACGGGGCCATTCAGCGACACAGAGACTGATTGTAACAGCAATGGTCAACATCTACTCAACATATGTTCGGAACATGGACTAATAATAGCAAATAGTTGTTTTCAACATCGTCGTAGCCACACCAAGACCTGGTATAAATGGAATGACATAGACCAAGCATCTCAAATTGACGTTATTCTAATTAGGAAATCAGACATAAGGCTACTATTAGATTCAAGAGCACTCCCAAATACAGATGTTGATGCTGATCACAAACCAGTCATAGTTAAAAAGATTTCACCACACAGGAAAATAAGAAACAAAAAGGTAACAACACATGTCATCAATTATAGAAGACTGCAGGAAAATACGGTTTAAGACGAATTCGGTCAAGAAATTCAAAACCTACACAAGAACATCCCTGATGACCACTCAAGCGTAGATAAGGAATATGTTTCAAGGCTGCCATGCTCGACACACTGAAAAATAAATGTGGAACAAAGAAAGTAGGGCAGGACAAAAGATTAAGAACAGCCTGGTGGAACAACGAAGTTAAAGATAGCATACTCAAAAAGAAGGTAGCATTCAAAAAGTGGATCACAACTAAATCTGAACAGGACTATATGCCAAACGAACAATTAGAGCATCTAGAGATGAATCCTGGAGAATATACGGTGAACAGATGGCGACCCTTAGCAAAGACTGCCCAAGAGAATTTTATAAACGTGTCACCACAATTAGAAACAGAGATGCATCTTACAACCCAACCACCATCATAAACAGCAAAAGAGGTATACCGATATTTAATCCACAACAAAGACTAGCAAGGTGGGCAGAATACTTTCAAGAACTACTTAACCCCACACATAACATAGAAAACCTCACTTTTGTGCCTAAATGCCAGGGACATCAAGAACCAAATTTCATACCTGCAGAAGTCAAAGCAGTTATACAGAAAAGTCCTACAAACAAATCACCAGGTCCAGAAGCTATTCAGGCCTGTGGGGAAACAGGAGTTAGATGGCTAACAAGACTTTTTAACATAGCATGGGAAGAAAGAAAAGTCCCAGATGATTGGCAACAGGCAATAATAGTACCAATATGGAAAAAGAAAGACAATATGAGAGAGTGCGAAACATACAGAGGTATATCACTCCTGAGCCATATAGGGAAAATGTATGCAAAACTTTTGGAACAAAGAGCTAGACCAATAGTTGAACAACAGTTAAGCAAAGCACAATTCGGTTTTCGGAAAGGTAAAAGTTGCACTGATGCATTATTTACACTTAGACAAATTTGTGAAAAAACTATCGAATATAGTGACCAGCAGAATATTGTGTTTGTGGATCAGGAAAAGGCTTTCGATAGAGTAGACAGATACACATTATGGACCATTCTTGAAGACTATGGGATAGAAGGGCAACTGCTAGAAAACATCATAGCCATGTACCACTCGAGCCAAAGTGCAGTAAGAACACAAGAAGGTATATCAGATATGTTCACAGTCAATACAGGAGTGAGACAGGGATGTGTGCTCTCTCCCCTGCTATTCAATATCTACATGGACAGAATTTCCAAAGAAGCAAGTCTCGACAGAACAGATTCAGAAAATTTAGAACTCTTTACTCCAGATGAAACAACTGACCCACAGGGAATAAATGAACTTCTATTTGCAGACGATCAGTGCCTGTTTTACGGCGATGAGGGCAGACTACAAAATCATATTACTAATCTGAGTTCAACCTGCAGCAGATACAATATGAGTATAAACACAGCCAAAACCGAAGTAATGCAAGTTAGCAGATCGCCAGGCCCACTAAGTATACAGATAAATAATACATCTCTGAAACAAGTTAAAGAATTCAAATACCTTGGAAGTATGATCACAGAAGATGGCAGATTGGACAGAGAAATTGAAATCAGATGTCAAAAAGCTAGTGCACTTACATATCAACTATCACCCTTACTGAAGCATCCAAACACACCCATGTCCGCAAAACGACAGATAATAAACAGCATATTCACACCAACCCTATGCTATCAATCTCAAACCTGGACTTTATCCAAATTACACCTTCGTAAAATCAACACCTGCGAAATGAGATGCCCGAGGAGAGCTGCCAACTTAACAATCCGAGACCGAGTAAGAAATACTACTATCAGACAGACTGTGGGATCAACACCTTGTGCCACATTTATTGAAAGACAGAAGATCAAGTGGTTTGGCCATGTCGTTAGAATGCAACATCAGCAACTACCATCAATGGCCTTACATCAAAGATCATCTGCGACGAGACCACGAGGACGTCCAAGAAGAAAATGGATTGACGACATCAGAGACATTGTACAACCACACGGAATGACACTATCCAGTGCCGTCCACCGGGCGCTGGAACGCAAATTATTCCTCCCCACGACGCTTGACGGCAGAAGTGGAAGATGATGATAATGATGATGATTTCATTACTAGCACAGGCACGTGTGCATCGGAAAATTACACGCGCATTGTTGCACGAATTTGAACATACCGGACATTGCAGCACTGATTGTAAGAACAGACATTATGAAACGATACATAATATGAAATGAGAAAGTGTATAAATAACATTGCTATTTTAGTGTGTCCAAAGTTAACTAATACAACTATGTATAAGAAAAGTAATTGATTTTTATGGACAGATTATAAACAAAAGATGAAGTCCATACTCAATAGTTAATACATATAAGGAAGAGAGTAGGCCTGACGGGAACACTGCCCTGTCGATACGCACCAATGGACAATTGGTAACAACATTTATAGAATACTAGGATTAGTAAACGCTTGTCTGATAGCATTGACGCATCTCCGAGTTCAACACAGACAATAAGATATTATTCGAACATAATATGAAACGACACCACCTCCATCACATCATACGTCACGCTACTGGACCTGACCTGGACGATGCATATATTTACTCACAGTGACGATCAAACTACACAATTATGTTACGCGTTGTAACGTGGTCGATGATTCTCTGCAACACAGCAGTATCCAAGGCAGTCACGGACGTTCTTCATTGATGTAATATAACGTCGTTAAGGACTTAAGGACACCAACACTGACATATCGTTCAACCACCTACGCTTATCATGGACATCAGGACTTCACTTACACTACTGTACTGACACCAGGACATTTGACATTTGGACTCTATTACATATTACGGCACCTCATGCATAGCTGAAGATCTACGGTTATACACAACCACCGAGCATGTCGATTCCAGAACTCGGTGACAAGCACTAAGCTTTGGGTGTTGTGTGTGTCATTACACTATCACTACAGACTGGAACAACGTTCGATCACTACTTCAGTTTACACTCATCGTATTTTATTAGAAGTGGACAGACCACCTGTTAATTAACGATACGTTCAACAAGGCTAGTATAAATTTTTATTGTTGATTGTTGTTGCATTTATATTCGAATTCTGTGCTAACTAGTTAACGATGATGAAGTTAAATCTAAATTAACAGAGTCGGCGGTTGGTGAGCCCTTCTCGAGCACAGTTAAGATCACTTACGTACTTAAGAAGGCGTTTAATACTTGCATTTATCAGGTTGTCACGAAGCTTATTTGTGGCAGGCTCACGGATTGCTGGTATCGCAGTAGCGTTACAGTATTGTTATAGTAGTGTTATATGTTGCTTAATTGAGGATTGTTAGTCAGTAATAATTTTTTTTCTGTCCTTTATGAATGGACATATACGTTTACGTCACACGTCACGCATCGTTGGTAACTGTCTAGTGTTATATATTCTTTATATTGAATATATTTTTAATACTATTTTCTGTTGTTTACCTAAAAGTAACAGTTAAGAGATTTTTATAGCATTAAGTTGCCGAATTTCTTTTTGTTCGAGTTTACATTGTTGTTGAGTTTATATTTTGAATATTTTCTTCAACATTTCTATGTGTCTATATTGTATACTATATTTTCGACGCGCTTGAATATCGTCGAGTTCTTTGCATTCCCCTATCTTATTTCAGCTAGAGTAGTGATAATCAAATTAGGACAACATGTCGACACTAAGACTTCATGAAGATGGGTGAGAAGTCTGGTTTTACTGGTGCAGACCTTAGGAATTGGCAAAACAAGAGTTGAAAGATATCAGACACAACAACGCGAGGAGAGAGCCAAAAAGTTAGCAGCAGAGACAGAGGCGAGGGAAAAGGAGCTTGCGTTCCAGAGGGAATTGAAAGAAAAGGAGATGGCAATCAAACAAAATGATGGCTTTGGAACGCGAGAGGATAGCGGCTGAAAAAGAGATGAAGGAAAAACAAATAGCCGCAGAGGCAGAGATGAAGGAAAAACAAATAGCCGCAGAGGCAGAGATGAAGGAAAAACAACTGGCGTTTGAAAAAGAAAGACCCGCGAGCGAGACAATCTGAAAGGACAAGGAGGTTGAGGGGAATTTAAAAGTTAAAGCAATGGAAAAGGATCGTGAAGCTGAGATTGAACGAGAGAAAATACAAGCTAAAAATAATGATCCAGTCTAGAAGTATCAAGGTCTGTTTCGTAACTTCCAACAAGGTGATTTGTTTAGTTCCTGGATTACTAATTTCGAGGTGTTGGTAAAATTCTACAAGATTCCTGAGCAAGATATACCGATTCTATTTCATATACATCTTGCGCTGGAACCTTTAAAGGTAATTGAATTGATACCTGAGAACTTGTGAACCAACCACAAATACATGCGAGATCGTGTTCTTGCACATTTTAGTTTAGATGAATCGGGTCTACGTAAGAAGTTTAAAATGTTTACTCCTAAGTCTAACCAAACGTTCCTGGACTTTGTTTCTGAAATGTCGTCATGCTTTGATAAATGGCTTAAAGCGGCTGATATTGGGTCTGATTTCGATAAAATTCGAGATCTAATAATAAGAGACAGTCTTCTGTCTGCAGTACCAGAAGCTATGTCTGTTTTCTGATTGAAAACAAGTGTAAATCACTTGGTAAGATGGAATCAAAATGAGAATCATTCTTCAATGCACATCGTGACATATTTGCAAATTGTGCACAACCGGAGCTTGTCATAGGAGCAAGCGCCAGATTTAAGAAAAGTAATGGTAAATCAAAAAAAAATTAATAGTAGGAATAGAAGTGGTCCATACCAAGACTCCAATAAAGAGGGAGACAGACCAAGAAAAGGAAACTTCACACGGTGCCAATATTGCAAGTTATCACACGGACATCTTGAAATGTGTGATCAACACCCTGGGTATACAGCTTATCTGCGAGGCATCACGGCAAAGAAAAGAAGATGGAATCAAAAGGAGAATCATTCTTCAATGCACATCGTGACATATTTGCAAATTGTGCACAACCGGAGCTTGTCATAGGAGCAAGCGCCAGATTTAAGAAAAGTAATGGTAAATCAAAAAAAAAAATTAATAGTAGAAATAGAAGTGGTCCATACCAAGACTCCAATAAAGAGGGAGACAGACCAAGAAAAGGAAACTTCACACGGTGCCAATATTGCAAGTTATCACACGGACATCTTGAAATGTGTGATCAACACCCTGGGTATACAGCTTATCTGCGAGGCATCACGGCAAAGAAAAGAAGTAAGTATGACTCCTATAAGAGGAGTATTAAATGTTTCTCGTGTCGAGCGTACGGGCTTACCAGTTGATCTTGTCCAATGAAGAATTCTTGGAAGGAGGCAAGTGCTGCATATGTTTTTTTTCCAGTGGTGACTCTGATGACTTAGAAGAGACACATGCAGCAATCATACAACAGTAAGATGACAAGACTGACAAAACTGCGACGGACATTCCTAGTGACGAGTGTGTTGAAACAATTCATGAAGCCAATGCCGTTAATATTCAAAATGGCAAACTTAAAGTTCACCAGGCATGGGTGAATGGTGAACCTACTACACGTATTCGTGATTCAGTGGCTTCAAGTGTCGGAGTTGATCAAAGGTTGATAAAGACAGAAGATTATACGGGCGAAACAGTTGGCTGCAGAACTTTTGGTGGCACAATTGAGAGATATATGATTGCCACGATTACCATAAAATCGCCATATTTCGAAGGCACAGTAAATACAGCAGTGTTGCCTAACCCTTGTGCCGGATTACTAATTGGCAATATACCCAATGCAAATCAGTACACGCATGAAGATGGGAGATTCAATGGGAGATTGACCACACTCAAGCGAATGCGGTCACAAGAGCTCAAGAACGGAGACAAATAGATCAATCTTCTCAGACAGACAATGGCAATACGCAGAGTAATATCAGACTGACAGCCAACTTACCAGACGAACAAAAACAAGATCCAACATTACAAACTTGTTTTAAGAACTTACAGGAACCGTTGAAACAGGCTAAACGTGGTAATTGGAAATTTTTCTTGGACAATAATATTTTATCCAGACGCTACAATAAAGGTACAACCCGTTGCTTACAAACAGTACTGCCAACTAAATATCGTAAAGAGGCACTAAAACTGGCACACGATTCACCATTTGCGGGTCATATGGGTATTGCCAAAACCACTAACAGATTATTAACACAATGTTATTGGCCTGGATATAACAAAGATATTACCACACATGTACGTTCATGTACATTGTGTCAAATGACCGCACAAAAAGGCAAACATCCCAAAGCACACGTTCAGAAAACTGATCTGGCATCTCGACCATTTCATAAATTTGCAGTGGATATTGTGGGTCCACTAAACACAATTACTGATCGAGGTAATAGGTTTATCTTGACCATGATTGACCTTTGTACGCGTTGGACAGAAGCTATTACACTTAAGTACATCACAAGTAGATCCATATTAGATTCATTATTGCTAATCTTTAGTAGGATAGGAATCCCAAGCTGCATACTATCTGATAGAGGTAGTCAATTTATATCAACAGCTACCCAATAGGCAATGAAAATACTAGGTATTCCACAAGCCTTTAGTTCTCCTTGGCACCCAAAGACAAACGGTGTCAATGAAAATTATAATGGAGTCCTTAAACGAACTCTAGCAAAAGTAGCAGCGGATAGACCTAAAGATTGGGATATTTTGTTGCCAGCTGTAGTGTTTGCCTACCGCGAGGTACAACAATCTAGTACAGGGTTTTCTCCAGTATGACTTAACCGGTAGACCTGAGGACAGGCATAGGTGAAGATGAAACTGCACATCTGCTACTTAAAACCTTGAACACCTGATAGTGGAAGATTGGAGTGAGAGCAAACAACTATGTTGGTGATAATTAAATGAGAACACCATGACTATCTTTCTTCTATGTTTATTTTCTCTAAGAACAAGATTCATTCTATTGTTTTCATTTGTTGTGTTCTTAGGCTTTTACATTTCATTTCTAATGTCATAGTTATGATATAATTAGAATTATGTGATGCTAAAATTGCAGGTAGTGGTCATTATCCAGACATGACTTTGTGAATGCAGCACTTTGTGAAAGTAGTTGTAGCAGCTTGACTGAATGCAGTAGCCACTTAACTGAGTGAGGCAGCTGAGATAGTGAAGCCAAATACTATTCCAAAGCAACTTCCTGCCAATTTTCACCACCTTTCCAGGACAGGTATCACATATCTTTGTAGCCAGGTATAGGTGAACACCAGTGAGCCAAATTTAAAATCACCGGGGGAAAACAATAAGAACACTCAATATTCTACAATGACTATTACCGAGATCCCATAACTGGATGGTAAATCAACCAGGTTGTACCCAGTTCTTTCCACAGATTATAATTAGGCCAGCAGAAGAGGCCCAATAATCATAAGTTAAACGGGTTGTAACACTGAGGACAATGTATGATACAGTGGCACAGTCATGAGATAGATACTTAATTAAGAGATTAATATAACCAGAATATTTGTAATTGAACTGTAATGTTGTTGTATGTTATTACATGTATAATCAATAGTTCCATTTAGTTATAATAAATGATAAAAATTACATGTTATTGTCTTTTTTTTAGTGTTCTCTTGTCATACTAAAATTGTTGTAAGCAATTACCCTAGATTAATTATTTAGTTGGTAGAGGAGAGGCAAGGAACTATCCATAAGGACATTTGGGATACTCAATAAAAAAATTCATTTTTCCCTTGAGGTATTCCTTGGTTCTCCAAACTCTAGTAAATGGTCTGAAATCATTGAGCCAGTAACAGCTAAATTAATTTTAACGGGCAGGATCACATTGAGAAAGAGGAACTCTGGATCCTTTATCTCTGTGGGGTTGAGCCATCAACTATTTATCCGACACATACACACCTAACTAGTACCAGATGAGGAACTTCGGATTTTAATTTTGTATATAATCTATTGTTTACACCTGTCATGACAGATGCACTGTCAGTGCCGAGTGCAACTAGTCTTTGCAACTAAATTCCATTCTTGTTTAAACAATCTTTTAGCGCAGTCACTCACTTCAACTAAATCGTAATAAAGGGAGTTAAATTACTTGAATATTGCGCGGTAATGTACTACCTCGCTTCAGTTCAAATTCGCCTTTTTAGTATTCCCAAAATGATTTTAAAGTAATTTTTACCCACCCCAAGAAAGCACCAAAAAAAGCACCAAAACAATTGTGAAGCACCAGATTCCACGCGGTCGCGCTAAATGCAATCTTGTGGCACTAAATGACTTGAAAAACACTAAATTTCGTGCGAAAAGCGTCAAAATGGCAACACTGGCCGCACGTCTCCAGGAAGCCAGCTCTCCCTCTGGGTTACTTTTGTTGTGGGATTGGGCTCCTCAGACTTCACCTGGCTCGTGTGTTGAACGGGAAAGACGTTTTTATATGTTCTCCTCCTTTTTTGGATTATATACATATTTAAAGGGCTACAAGCCTCACATTCCGTCGAACACACACACACACACACACACACACACACACACACATTTGTAGTAGTAATAAAAGTAATAGTATTAAGGGTAGTAGTAGTAGTAGTAGTAGTAGTAGTAGTAGTAGTTGTAGTAGTAGTAGTAGTAGTAGTAATAGTAGTAGTAGTAGTAGTAGTAGTAGTAGTAGTAGTAGTAGTAGTAGTAGTAGTAGTAGTAGTAGTAGTAGTAGTAGTAGTAGTAGTTGTTGTTGTTGTAAGAGCAACCACAGCAGCAACAGCAGCAGCATCAATAGTAGTAGTAGTAGTAGTAGTAGCAGCAGCAGCAACAGCAGCAGCAGCAGCAGCAGTAGTAGTAGTAGTAGTAGTAGTAGTAGTAGTAGTAGTAGTAGTAGTAGTAGTAGTAGTAGTAGTAGTAGTAGTAGTAGTAGGAACAATTAGTAGTAGTAGTAGTAGTAGTAGCAGTAGTAGTAGTAGTAGTAGTAGTAGTAGTAGTAGTAGTAGTAGTAGTAGTAGTAGTAGTAGTAGTAGTAGTAGTAGTAGTAGTAGTAGTAGTATAGCTTGTGCTCGACTTACGACCACGATAGGTTCCGAAATACCGGTCGTAAAACGATTTGGTCGTAAGTTGAGTACGCTTGTGTACAGTAATGTGAAGTGATGTTATAAAAATATTTAAGTTTAATTATATCATAAATTTCTTGTATTATTGTTATAAATCATAATTTTCGATGTTCATTTTGTGCCATTTGTATAATCTCTACACCATTTTGTTTCTTAGGTTTACATCGTCAGGTTTAAGAAAAACACTGCATTAACTGTACATGTACAACTGGTTTAATATTTGCAAAACTTACAAAACACAGGTGTGGAAAACACTATAGGAAACATTGTCCCAATCGCAAAACACATCAAATTGTCATTAACATCAAAATATTTAAACATTACGAAACATTTTATTGGCCACTGGTGCTTGGCTGCAGATAATTAATGTCGTCATCTAAGGCAGCAGTTGGGGGTGTAGCGTAGCGTATACTACTAGGATGCAATTGGATCAAAGTAGATACTAAATAGACTTCTACGAATAGAGAATCTAACCACTGCTGAAGAAGCGATCAAATGGCTCGCAATTCTAGAAGAATGATTATCAAAGTCCCAGAATGGATTACTACTTCTAAACAGTGCCAGGCGGAATGTTATGACGACTAACTGTACTAACACACGAAGACAGTATGTCAAGTGATTCCTGCTAACGTGTTTGGATGAATAATGAGCCCCCACTGCCTAATGTATTCTCACACAACAGGAGATAAGACAGAATTATAAGTATAGATGTAGTCCTTTCACTCGTCACACAATCTGATGATGCTAATTCTAATTCTATAATGACAGACGCAGTTTGTTAAAATTACAAATATAACATAGCTTGTTTAATTCTAAAGAACACTACATGAGCCCCACAGGGAACTCACTAACACATAAGAGATACGCAGATCCCTGAAATTTCTACAATATTATGTTCAGCTAGAGGATGTAATCATAGACAATATCCTAGCCAATAGCGGACACAAATTGGTGATTGCTGTGCAGTGGCAAACGGGTGGTTAGCCACTCATCTGATAAGTCTTGGCCTCCTGGATGGTAAGCTGACAGTGCTGCCTGAATAGTGATATGGACTCCACTCACTGCTGCATCAAGTGAGTGGTTCGTAGCTCAATCACCGGTCGTGACTACGGCTACAGATGATCAAGTTGCAGGCTCTGTGAATGACAGTGAGAAGGGGTGAATAATCCTTCTAGAGAGTGTAAATTCTTTTGGCCATGTCATGGTCCTGCATGGCATGCTTGTCTCATAAATTTCAATAGCATGTACTATCTCAATTTACATATTTTGATTCCTTATCTGAAATCTACAACAGCACACTGATCTAATGAAAACAGCACACAAATGATATCCTATTCTCTCTGCTGATATTTAGATCAAACGTGTACAATCACAATGTTCTATGTCAAAGGCCACATTCCAAAAATATATATACATTCTAAGTCATGATTAATGATGGAACCATGAACCACAATTCACATAATGAATTAACAGTACATATCATTGGATGACTTCAATGGAATGAAACTCAGACGCCACAACTCCGACGTCACATATACATTAACAAACCATTAAATCGATGAAACAACTCACGTCGTTTTCCAAGTATGGAAACACACAAACTACACTCAACACGATGAATTAGCATCACATATTTGATTAAGTACATCGAATGCAATGAAATCACACACAACGACTAAAACGTCACGATGTACACGAGTGAACCATTAAATCCATGAAACACCACAAGTTCACTTAAAGAGTTATGAGTTGTACTACTAGCAAGTCTTCCTTATATTAATTAAAACATAATTAATTATCTAGAAGATTTCTTAGCTAGGTTTAAGATTACTTTCACTATACACAAGAACAATATTAGAGTTGGAGAATTCCCCCAAGGTTTTAACTTTGTTAAGTGGGCCATATTGGACCACATGCTAGTAATCTGACTATGGGTAAGATAAGAGATTAATAAAGAATAATTAATTGTAACTTATTCACTCTCTGAGCTAATTCCTTCAACTAATAAGTATATTATCTATAGAAATATGCTAGTTCTGAAGTTAAGCACATAATTAATATCTTACTCTAATGGTTTACTGACTAACTCAAGTTTCGTTCTACAGGTGAATACTTAATTTTTGCTACTTAAGTAATGTAATTTAGCCATGCCTTTAATGCCACATGTGACGAGCTTTGCGTTTTACCCTTGTCGGCAAGCCACATGGCACAAACATGCTACTAATTCTAGTATTAATTAACTAACACTAGTTTTAATTACCAGTATCTATTATCGATCGGCATGGCCTTTAGAATTAGCCGGCATATTGACAAACATAAAAATATTTAACAAAATTATTATTAACTCACCCTGCAACTAGATTTTGACTGGCCTATCGG
>OY992883.1:93018692-93066192 GCA_963921405.1 Cepaea hortensis | reverse complement strand
GAAAAAGGCTGTGGTTGATAACCAAACTCAACCATCTTATTCATACTGCTGGCCTGCAAGAGACTCGCTTCTTTGACGAAAGGTCACTCAGGTCACTCACTATTACACGTTTTTTGGAAGGGTAGAAAGCAATGGTCAACTATTGAGCGTAATCTTAAAAAAAAAGAAAAGAAAGTCGCTTAAAAGTCGACGGTCGATTTCATTGCACCGGGTTTTATCCTATATGGCTCGGTCTCTTTCCGCAGCGCGGAAAGCGTCGCACAAAGCACGAACTCCGTAGCTCTAGCGACGACCCACAGGAGTCTCCGAAAGATTTCACTCGTGAACCGAAGGACGCGGCCCGGAATCGAACCCACAACCTTCGGAGCCTGAGTCAAACGGCTTGACTACTTCGCCACGGAGACTCCCGAGCGTTATCTTGCCTAGTACATCAACAGCAGTTAAAAAATGCTGATGTTGACTGCAACAGGGATATGCACCAAAAAAAAAAAAAATAGCAATAAGAAAAAAGAAAATGGAGTAGGCTTTGAAGTTAAGAATTCGTTTGTGGTAAGCAGCAACAACAATGAACAGGTTAACAAAAATATGTGTGAACAGAAAGCTTACTGCGAAAACAAAAGTATCAATCTACCAAGCCTGAGGCCTTAGTACTCTTCTTTATGACAGTGAAATCTGATGAACTTACTCACACCACGAGAAACGCTTAAATAACTTTCAATACGGAATCTGCGAAGAATACTTGGTATAGGTATAAGTAACACGATAAGATCACAAATACCGAAGTATTGGAAATATCGGGTGGTGTGACAGTTTGTTCCATGCTGTCTTCGTAGACTGAGATGGGTACGACGCATTAGGAGGATGGACGATAGTAGAATACCAGGGACATCTTTTTTTTTGGCATTTTACAGATAATTGAAAGATCTCTGAGTCGACAATTAAGGTACAAAGATATGTGTAAGCGGGACATGATTGATACTGGCATTGATAATTCACCATAGAAGCTAATCGCCACTGATCGTGTTGCATGGAGGACAAAGGTCAGAAATTGAGTTGAGTTGAGTTGAGCTACAAACCGCACGCTGGACATTCCCATGCGCGCTCCGTCCCCTTGTTCAACAGCCAACGAAGATGCAAATGTAAGATGCAGATGTAATCCGATACTGTTAATCGTTCCCACCGCTATCAGATTGAAAATTCTCCTAGTCTTCCCTCTCAGTTTTGAGATATTCTTCCAGAACCCCTGCCGATCCCCAGCAATTCAGAAATTGAATAATGATAAAGGTGAAAATGATTGCATATAATTCAGACACTGAGTTTGTGCGACATCAGATGTTAAGTGATGGCGGAAATGGCCATATGTTCACATGCATCCATTGGTCATATTCGTACCGCCATGGAGTGTAGTTGGTATGTCATTTTTGAAGCACAGCGTAACAAATTAACGTCTGCCGAGACGGAAAGGTGCCAGTATATAGTAGCAGTAGTAGTAGTAGTAGTAGTAGTAGTAGTAGTAGTAGTAGTAGTAGTAGTAGTAGTAGTAGTAGTAGTAGTAGTAGTAGTAGTAGTAGTAGTAGTAGTAGTAGTAGTAGTAGTAGTAGTAGTAGTAGTAAAGTCAACAAGTGTATAAACTTTGTCATTATATAAGAAGGATAGGATTATATTGAAAGTAATTCATTCAACGTAGCTTCGACAACAGAATCATTGAAGGAAATAGACTAATAAGTATAACAATAGAAATACGTAACAAATGGACTAACAACCAGATTTTACAAGTGCATACATTTTAGCTAGATGCATAAAACAACAACAACAACAACAACAAAACTTTATTTTGAAAGGGTTAAAAATTGGGCACGCAGGCCCATCTAACATTCTGCCCTTTTATCACTCTCTTTCATACATTATACCATTCACACATCATTCAAGGCTAACTGAAAACAGCAACAATATAAAAGATATGCATTATAAAGGCATGTGGGAAATGAAAAATCAATACTACACGACTGAGTAATAGTAATAACTGGTGTGGCACTTGTTATTAGCTATGTGGAATATACTGGCCTACCAAAAGGGGACTGGCTGTTATACTTTTTTGTTTTTATTTGTTGCATATCCTTTACAGGACATCGCTGTCAACACCAGCATCTTTCAGCTGTATGTTGATCTCTTGGAAAGATTACGCTCAGTAGTTTGCCGTTGCTTTCTGAGCGGCTGGCTCACATACCCAGTAAGTTGCCGATGCGATTCGAACCACTGCTGATTCACACCGTCATCACGTTACCGACAAGAGTATACGAGATTGCGGAGAAAAGTCATAACCTCTAAGCCACGAAGCCGGCTAGGGTTTTATTATTATTATTACTTCTATTATTAAGGGGGAAGGTAATCCGTACTGAGATAGTGTTAAAATGATTTGCGATTATATGTATAGGGATTGGTGATGTCTTTTATTGCACGTGGAAGATTGTTCCACAGCTGAGCTGCAGAGTACGTTAAGCTTGTTTTGTATAAGTCTATCCCAGGCTTCGGAATGTGTAATATATTTAATCGTTTATTGTGTCTAGCATTATAAAAACTAAACAAGCTATATTCAAATTTCAGGACTATGAAGTATGATTATTATCGCTCTGCAGTTGTAACTGATGCGGGCTCTTAACACAAACAAATATGATGTAAAACCCAATTGAGCATAAAGCGATAAAGAGAAAGGCAAAATACGATGGTAGATAGGGCAAAAGTGAATTAATTTAATGCACATTTCTGTCTTTGTAATCACTAAAGCAAAAATGGCGTTGAAACAACAATGGTAACAATTTCTAATTAATGCTGACACAGGCAATACCGCTTTACAGATGTCTAACTCAGATAGATTTAACAAGAATCGAAACCACACTGGGAATGGCTGACTAACACACAAACACACACACACACACACACACAAACACACACACATAAAGACAGACACACATACATATACACATACAGATAGACATACAGACAATTTTACATACACACACACACACACACACTAACATACATACATAATACATACATACATACATACACACACACATAAATACATAAATACATACATATATACATACATACATACATACATACATACATACATACATACATACATACATACATACATACATACATACATACAAAAATACATACATACATACATACATACATACATACATTCATACATACATACATACATACATACATACATACATACATACATACATACATACATACATACATACATACATACATACATACATACATACATACATACATACATACATACATACATACATACATACATACATACATACATACATACATACATACATACATACATACATACACGCACACACATACATACATACATACATACGTACATACTACGTATGTACCTACGTACGTACGTACAGACAGACAGCCAGACAGACAGACAGACAGACAGACAGACAGAGTCTCACCCAGGGTTATAACGCGTTTTCTGCACCAACGCCCGACAAGGCAACGCTGATCTATTATAAGCACTACTGCCATAACGCGGCGTCTTCAACAACGCCAGGCAATCAACGCTGAGCGATACTAAGCAGTCGGCGGTCAGCTGGAACACAGCGTGAACATTGAGGGGTCACGCGGGCTGACTCGAGCACAACTGTGGTGTGTGCTGAAAGTCCAAGCAGACTAGGCTTAGTGGCCGTAACGGACTGACGTGTGAAAGTGGCTTGAGAGTTTATGCATGTCTTGAGAGCTAGCCTGTATGACCGTTGGAGATGGGACGCCTGTCTGTGTGGCTTGTAAGTGGAGTGCATTGATGTATTATTATATTGATGTATTGATTGCTTGCATTTATGATCTATTGGATATTGTGCATTGTGATTGCGCAAAGCTTGTATTGTTTCTGATGTGTGCAGTGCGCGAATAAATAGCGCGAAGTATATTATCGGCTGGTAGCCTCGTGTTATTTGATAAGCTTTGTTATTTGATAATTAGTATCACACTTGTCAAGATACGAGCCATAATTCTTGCCCTAAGCAAGACTTTGACAAGTGCGAACGTGGGGTCTACGTCCTCATTAGATTTGAACCGTGAAATACGAAAATAATAGAGTGTTAAATAATTGTAAACATGGCGACTGTTGTCGAGTTTTGTGTGTGAATCAATTAGTGATATAAAGTGCGAGTTTTGAACAAATGCGAGCGTGTAGGTTATAATTTAACAGAGAAATACCATCTTTCGAGTTAATTTATCGAAACTATAAGTGCGTTTTTGAACTTATAAATTTCAACCGAGTTATTAAAGTGTTAAAAACAAAATGGCGGCCATGTCCTTGAATGTCATTGAGTAGAAGTAGTGTTAGCGGAACGTTTGGAAAGTGTGAAAAGAGAGTTGCTGAGTGTGGTGATATGACTAACAACAATACTTGACGACATACAAACCTACAAAAACTTAAGTGACATTACATACACCACACACTTGCACACGTTCTAATTTCTCTTGCTCCAAAAATAACAGGTTGTTTGGTGTTATCTACACCTGTCACTTGTAAACTCCGACATTTTTTGGTCGACCTGAATTAAAAACCAGTGTGGTTTCGGGCAGTACTGAGCAGCCATTGTCCGACACATTGCCTCAGGAGTACTTGAGTATAAAAATTTTTTCTCTTCCTTATATTTTCGTTCATCAGGCCTAAACATAAGCTATAATATTAAGCACTGTGAACTTTTGAATGTAAATTACTAACAACGTTATTAATTTTGTGTCTATCTATTTCATCATACATATTGTTCATCATGTCTAGTTTAAACGAGTACATCGAAATGAGTTTAAAGATGAACCTTTCTGGTGAAGAGTTAAGGGCCTGGAGTGAGAAACAGTTTGCAGAATATAAGGTTAATGAACGTGATGAGAGAGCAGCCGAAAGATCTTTTAGGCAGGCAGAATCAGATACTGCTTTGAAACAGGCAGAAGCTTCTTTAAAACTTAAGCAGGCAGAATCAGATACTGCTTTAAAACTTAAGCAGGCAGAATCAGACGCTGCTTTAAAACTAAAGCAAGCAGAAACAGATGCAGAAATAAGAAAAGCTGAAATTGTAGCTCAGAGCAAAAGAGAGGAACTTGAAGTGCAGCTAAAAATTGAACAGCTGAAAGCAGAAACTTCCCAAGAAAAGGAAGATAGAAAAACTGACAAAGACCAGCCATATAAGAAATACCAAGGGCTGATTAAAAGTTACACCACAGGTGATTGCATAGCAGCTTTCACCCAAAATGTTGAATGTATTATGGATCATTACCAGATCCCAAAATCAGAATGGAGTATAATATACATGAGAAGTCTTTCTGGAGAACCTCTGAAAGTGATAGAGTCGATTCCAAATGACCTGAAGAAAGATTATCATTATATTAAGACAAAAATTATGTCTCATTTTCTGCTAGATGAAGCAGGCTACAGAGAACAGTTTGGTAAATTGTCTCCTAAACCAACACAAACGTTCTCTGATTACATCTCAGAAATACAGAATGTTTTTTCTAAGTGGCTGTCAGCAGCCAAAGTGAATGGTAATTTTGATAAATTGACAGATCTTATTTTGAGAGATAAAATTATCACATCTCTCCCACCTCCATTTTCGAAATTTCTATTAGAATGTCAGTGTGAAAGTGTACAACAGATTGAAAGTCGTGGCTCAGGTTATTTTTCGGCCAATAAGCAATGTTTCATTACTGGTTTGACTAGCACAGACTTTGTAGCAGCCGCTACATATGATAGATCTAAGTCAGTGCCCTACAACAAACAAAAGCCCTATAGACAATCTACTGAACAGCTTAAGAAATGTAAATATTGTCATTTGTCACACCACGAAACTGATATGTGTGACCAAGATCCTGGTTACATGTCGTACTTACAAAACTACATAGCGAAGCAAGACAAAGAAAGAAAGATATACAGACGGAACACCAAATACTTCCTTTGTAAGGCGTTCGGCCACTGGCGGAAAGATTGTAAAGCCAAAGCTATGTCCAGAAAGGCGAATGCAGCCTTGATTGATAGTTCTTCATCAGAAGATGAAAGTATAGAAGATCACCCGGTAAACGCAGCACATTCTATTGATGTGTTTCAACACGACAAATGTACTATCTGTGATCAATTTCATGAGGATGGCATTTTGACATGTGGCCATTCCATTCCGGTTACAAATGAGGAAGCTAATTTAGTAGTTAACTCCCAAGGTAAATTAAAGATCCACCATGGATATATTAACGGTAGACCTGCCACCGTTTTACGTGATAGCGGCAGTACCTTCATTGGCATTAAGAGAGACTATATCTTACCATCACAATATAGTGGTAAATATGTTACATGCAGAACTTTCTCGGGTAACATCGAGAGATACCCGCTTTCATGGGCATACATAAGTACACCATTCCTCACCGGAAAGGTCAAATGTGCAGCATTGACCAATCCTTGTTGCGATGTCATCATTGGTAACCTTCCAGAGGTGAATGATTTGCCACATGACGGTATTATATCCACTGTCACTTGTAACATTGATAACACCATTCCACCACCATCACAAATCACCATTCATGATGTATTACCACCTGTAAATGAATGTATGTATGCCAATTCGGCAATGTCATCACAGGAATGTAGTTGTGTAAATGTAACACCAAGTTGTAATGTACATGATAACCTTGATATTACAAATGCAGTAACCAGATCTACTGCTCAAATGCAAGATCGAATCTATCAGACAGAGGCTTTACAGCTAATAAGCCCAGTTGTAACATCTCCGGAAACAACCAGGGAGAAATTTATACCAGCTCAAAAAGCTGATCGCTCGTTGCAAAAGTATTTTAAATTAATAGGCCAAAAGCCACGAGTAGCAAAGAACGCTAAATGGTATTTTGCTCTGAAAAACGGAATTCTGACACGGCACTATACTAAAGATTCTAGCACTACAGAACAAACGGTGCTGCCTTCAGAAAACCGCAACCAAGCATTACAGCTAGCGCATGACATACCCTTTGCAGGGCATGTGGCGTATGCTAAAACACGAGCAAGGTTACTTACTCAATTCTATTGGCCTAAATTTTGCAGTGATACCAAATTGTATTGCAGATCATGTGACATCTGCCAAAAGCTTGTTAAAAAGGGGAAACACCCGCAAGCAGAACTGCAAATCACTGATTTGGCAAGTAGACCGTTTGAAAAGATCTCGGTCGATATAGTTGGTCATCTTAACCACATAACATCAAGAGGAAACAAATATATTGTTACAATAATTGATTTATGTAGTCGGTGGACAGAAGCCATTCCGATGAAGAATATAACTTCCAAAGACATCATGGAAGTATTCTTCCATATTTTTGCAAGGGTAGGATTCCCTGATACCATCCTTTCAGATCGGGGTAGCCAATTTATTGCCGCAGCTACACAAGCATTTACTAAGATGTTGGGGGTGAAGCAATGCTTTAACAGCCCGTACCACCCACACTCCACAGGTATCATAGAAAAGATCAACGGCGATCTTAAACATATGCTATCAAAAGTAACCCAAGAACATCCCGAAGACTGGGACACGTATCTACCTGCTATTTTATTTGCATATAGGGAAGTGCCACATTCCAGCACTGGATTCTCACCATTTGAAATAGTGTATGGTGCCAAACAACGCGGCCCAATATCATTGTACCAGTCTATGCTGACTGAAAGTAAAACCATATCTACACCCATTTTATCGTATGAACATGTAATATCATTGCGCGATAGAATCATGAAATCATGTGTGTTAGCAAAAGAAGCACTACAAAAATCTGGTGCTATCTACCGACAATACGCTAACAGAGGAAATAGAACCATTACTCTGACGCCAGGACAGGACGTTCTTCTCTTATTGCCAAGTGACAGACATCTTCTCACAGACTCTTGGCAAGGACCGTTTAAAGTGTTACGACAAATTTCGACTGTAGATTACGAAATTGCAGTTAGGGACAAACACAAGATTTTTCATATTAACATGCTTAAACCATATTACCACAGGGACGACGAACAAGTAGAGACTACAGCAAGCACAACAATAGTGGACCAGACAGACGACAACGATACTGACGAGATACTAACACCAGTACTGGACACGACAACCAACCTACAGGACATAAAGGTAAATCCCAAACTGACGCAGACACAAACTGACAGTTGCAGACAAGTATTACAAGACTACAGTACAATTTATTCTAACACCCCAGGACAGACAGACTTAGTGCATCATCATATTATTTTGACATCTGACATCCCAATAAAATGCAGACCATATTCCATTCCTATACACTACAAAATGCATGGTCGAGACAAAAACACGGAACTGATCCACGACTCTGTTGATCGAGTGAGATGGCAGAACATGACCGCCCACGCTTACCGGCATGGCACATGATGGATGGATGGATACACTACAAAGACAAATTACACCAAGTAATTATTGACTTAGAAGCAAACCATATCATCCGACGTTCACAATCACATTTTTGTTCTCCCATTGTCATTGTGAAGAAAAAGGACAACACAATAAGACTCTGTGTTGACTATAGGAAACTCAACAGCATTACACAGTTGGATTTAGACCCAATGAGCAACTGTGAAGACATACTAACTGAACTGACTGACTCACGTTACTTTACTAAACTGGACATGACAAAAGGTTACTGGAAAATACCTGTACATGCTGACATTATATATCTGACAGCATTTGCCACACCCTGGGGACTATACGAATGGTGCAAGTTGCCATTCGGGCTAGTTAATGCTCCAGCAACCTTTGTCAGAATAACAAGACGACTTTTGACAGGCATTTCCAACACCATTTGGTACATGGTCGACATTAGCATACATACAAAGAACATGACAGACCACATAACAGCACTACAGCAGACATTCGACAGGATTAGACAACATGGACTGACAATAAAACCATCCAAAGTTGATATAGCCTTTCAAGAAATTACATTTTTGGGCTATAAGATCTCAAATGGCTTCATATCAACTGACGATAACATCATGTATAGAATTTTGAAATTGTCGCTTCCGACAACCAAAAAAGAGTTGCGAAGTGTGTTAGGTCTTTTGAATTACTATAGACAATTTATTCCTCATTTTGCTGATTGACCAAATGTTTCACTGATTTACTAACAAACAAACATCCAAAAGTTATTGTAAATAGCGATTGTTTAAGGCCTGCATTTGCGAAAATACTATCTTATTTTTCCAGTGAACCTATTCTAAAATTACCTGATCTTAGCACTATTTTCAGGCTAAGATGCGATGCGATCTCCGTAGCCATTGGAGGGGTACTGCTTCAAGAGCACGACCAAATAGTGTACCCTGTATACTACGTCTCCCAGAAATTGAACACCAGTGAACGAAATTACAGCACGCCGGAACTTGAAGCCCTCGCTCTTGTGTTCTCGGTACGTAAACTTTCGAGATTTCTGTTAGGTAAACACTTCATTATTGAAACAGACAATAGCCCTTTGACATTCATCACAAGTGGTACCCCAAGTAACCACAGAGTGGCCAGATGGTCCCTTCTTCTACAGGACTATAGCTTCGAAATCAGATATATACGAGGCTCACATAACTCTCTGGCCGATCTTCTATCGAGATGTTCATACGACTCACCCAATAGCCAGGTAACACCCGAGCACATTGCAGATGGTGTATAAACTGCAACGTAAATTGTGCTCAACACCACAGCCAATTGTGACTTTATGTCAGTTACGCTGTGAAGAACAGTGTGATAGGGAAGATTTAATCTCCCATTGTAAATATATTGTGTACATATTATTATTATTATGTGAATGAATCTGTCGTATAATTGGGAGAAATGTGAAAAAATGCCATTACTATTGTAAATATGTAGTATTATAAGAAATAGACACCACAAGTGTCACAGGACAGTACTACAGGACCCAAAGACTTACTGAGCTTGAACAGCGCCAAGTAATCCTGAGTACAGCTACAAAGATGGTCCACGACGTTTTAACAAGTACGAATGATGACCTTGACAACCTAATCCGAGGATAAGACGGAAGAAGCTATCCAACAGCTGATGACAAGATCTTGGTGCTCCGTATATCTAACGTACATCTAAAACGAGAGACCTTGAATGTGCAACAACACAGTTCTACACTTCCGTTAGATGTCCATATTAATTTGAAAGTTAACATACCATAATAAAATGTTTATAAATTTATGACAATTGTATGAAAATTTGGGTATGAAACATTTCCATATACGAAATTGTATATGTCGAGTTTTGTTAGATGTAATCTCAGCATCGTAGCTTGATTTACTTTTTCACAAGAGTGACCTTTTGTGCACTTTTGTCAAGGAGGATCAAATTATGACACTAAGAAAGAAAATGTTACTTGTAATTTATTTTGTTGAAAGCATGATAAAATTACTGTCCCTAACTTTTGTTCCATAAACAAGGGACATAACTAAATATTGTTGGTGATGTGTAAATATGTATTGAAACTACCATGTTTGCCTAATAGGTATCACGTCAATGTGACGTCATGTGTATGTGGGAAAATTTACCAAAACTGAAGACCTTCATTGGATATTCTTTTAGATAAGGGTAGATGTCCATTGTCGGAGTTATCTTATAGGTAGATACTCACAGACTCACCTGATTATTTGTAATTTTTCTTTTTGGTGGAGAGGTAAGGGCAAGTTAGCCGTAACTACCGGACTGGCTGTGTCTCAGCGAGGTAAAAACCATGGAATTGATTGTACTTGACCAGTATGCTCGATGGGTAGGCATGAGATTTGTATGCATATTGTTTACTAATCACCTGTACATATTAAGACAAACTAAAGAGTTACGTCAGATGAAGTGCAAAGTTCGATTCTGACAAGATAAAGAACAGCTATATAGAGTACATGAAAGGAAAACCTTTCGTGAGAATGAGGGGGGGGGGGGAGAGAATGTCAGAGTCTCACCCAGGGTTATAACGCGTTTTCTGCATCAACGTCCGACAAGGCAACGCTGATCTATTATAAGCACTACAGCCATAACGCGGCGTCTTCAACAACGCCAGGCAATCAACGCTGAGCGATACTTAGAAGTCGGCGGTCAGCTGGAACACAGCGTGAACATTGAGGGGTCACGCTGGCTGACTCGGGCACAACTGTGGTGTGTGCTGAAAGTCCAAGCAGACTAGGCTTGGTGGCCGTAACTGACTGACGTGTGAAAGTGGCTTGAGAGTTTATGCATGTCTTGAGAGCTAGCCTGTATGACCGTTGGAGATGGGACGCCTGTCTGTGTGGTTTGTAAGTGGAGTGCATTGATGTATCATTATATTGATGTATTGATTGCTTGCATTTATGATCTATTGGATATTGTGCATTGTGATTGCGCGAAGCTTGTATTGTTTCTGATGTGTGCGCAGTGCGCGAATAAATAGCGCGAAGTATATTATCGGCTATTAGCCTCGTGTTATTTGATAAGCTTTGTTATTTGATAATAAGTATCACACTTGTCAAGATACGAGCCAAAATTCTTGCCCTAAGCAAGACTTTGACACATACATACATACATACATACATGCATACATACATACATACATACATACATACATACATACATACATACATACATACATACATACTTACATACATACATACATACATACATACATACATACATACATACATACATACATACATACATACATACATACGTACTTACGTATGTACCTACGTACGTACGTACAGACAGACAGCCAGACAGACAGACAGACAGACAGACAGATAGACAGACAGACAGACACGCACGCAAGCACGCACGCAGTCAAATGAGAAAAGGGCACACAGATCTATGCAGTTGGTTTGGGAGAACTGATAAAACTACCTGATTTGTGCATCAATGTTGGTGGAAATTATGTTGAGAAATAAAGGGACAGTGTATGTAAAAAAAAAAAAAACTGGTTTCAAGTTGTTGTCATAATTACTTATTTTTCTACTACCATTTGTGACTTACTTATTAACTTACCCTCGTATATAAAAGAATAATTTTCAAAATTAACACAAATTAAAGATTAAAAATTAAAATAGTTAACAAGTAAAACATAACATAAAAATGTAAAAAATTTAAACAATTAAAATTTGAAAATTAAAAATAAAATATGGCGGTTATTAGTATCTGTAGTAGGCATAGTGTTGTGTCATAGACACTATCAGCTTACTCTTAGTGGCGTATTATTTAGTGTATAAACAATATCTCCATTCACTAACCATAGAAACAACAAAGGTTCTTAAGCGTTATACAGAAGCTCTCTCTCTCTCTCTCTCTCTCTCTCTCTCTCTCTCTCTCTCTCTCTCTCTTCTCTCTCTCTCTCTCTCTCTCTCTCTCTCTCTCTCTCTCTCTCTCTCTCTCTCTCTCTCATATGCTTAGGCAACAAATCTTCTTAAGAGTTATACATAACCAATTCAGGTTTAGCAAGACGAATCATAGACATGTAACATACTATGTTCCTTTAGATTAATCAGAGGAGAGTGAACCTGGGGGAGTGATGGCGTAGTTTAAAACCTGCTTGTATAGTCAATATGTTCATCTATTTCTTGTGGAAACAACAGAGATGTCATTTCTACGACAAATGTTGCATATTTCTTGGACTGCTACAGTAGTTAACAATGATTTCCTGGAAGAGACTATACAATCCAATTGTTGGTACGTGTTGAGTTGAGTTGAGTTAAGAATCGACATCACTGCACTCAGGAAATTCCCATACGTGCTCCCCTCGTTCAACAACCCACTTAAGAGTCACACTACTTGTCAGCGTCTCACACGCACACAGGTATTCTAAATCCTTCACAGGCACTCAAGAAGACATTAGTCGTACGTGTGGTATCACTGTTTATTCAGGAGAACCTGATTCTCGTTACAATGCGCACACAAGGCGGTTACATCATTATATACAAAAGTGCCGCCTTACAAATACTTATAGCACTCAAGCAATTACACAAACACTGCACTCAGATACTCGCTCTCTTCAACCATGGCAACGCCAGATAGCACTCTCGCAAAAACTATACACTCGCTCTAGAAACACAAAACGTCCTTCCTCTAAACTGTCCGAGCCCCGTCTGACGTTTTCACACTGGTCGGTTGGTCTCGTGGTACTGGACCCCGTGTCTCTCGTGACAACCGGGCTGTCTTAACAGTCACGTCGTTCTGCAGTCCGCCCATGTTTTGTTGGGTCGTTCAGTGTAATGCCGTCTAATCAATTCAGGACCGAGTCCCGTAGACTTGTGTCCTCTTTTATAACTAGGTCTTGTCATATGTCCTGTTTATGACATCTCTGTGTCCCCGCGTATGTCCTGTCTCTAATCTCTCTATTGTCCTGTAGATGTCCTGTCTTATGACATCTCTGCGCCCTTACCTATGTCCTGTCTATCGTTATCTCTGTAGTCCCTGCCTATGTCCTGACTCTATTCTGTCCCTTGTTCTCTCTATGTCCTGTCTCTATTCCCTAACACTCTGACACTACTGATCGTTCCCACCGCTATCTGATTAAAAGTTTTCCTGGTCTTCCTTCTGAGTTTTGAGATTTTTCCAGAATCCTGCCGATCCCCCGCAATCTCATTCTTTCCACATATGGGTTCTCAATCTGTTCCTCCGCCTTCTCCACCTGGTCCCACAAGCGCACGACCACCTCCCCCTTTTCCATTCTCACAATCTGTGACCTCTGAAGCGACAAGAGCCATTCCACATGAAACATTCTTTTTTCCACCTTACTAAGGATATTTTTTGCTTCCGCAATGAATACAAAATGTGTTGCAGTAGTCTCCTTTAGCCAACGGAATGCCTCTGTTACTGTCTCCACCTCCATTCTCATACTGGAGGTCGTAGTCTCATATGTCAGACTCTCCTTTTTTAAGACTCGTCCATTAGCCTTTGCAATAAAGCCCCAACCACTACGTCTGTTTCTCACCACTGATCCATCGGTGTAGATGACTGTCACCTTGATGTGTGTTACTCTGGATCAGCTGTTGCAATTCAAACTCAATGCAGCCCGCTGCCCATTCTCTGCACTCACGTCCAAGTGTTATTATTACATTGTGCCAACCTGTCATGTCTTCCGGAACTTCAACACACTCTCTTCCACGATTGATAGTCTCTAGATCACACACCTGACATATAAAACGTTCTGCCTGTGCCATCCAGGACCTCCCTCATCTTAGTCTATGACCCTTGACCATATCAATGGCTTCATGCAGCGGGTGATCCCTATCTGCAGCAACTCTCAGATACCATTTGGCCTGAAGGATCCCATGTCTACCCGTCATTGTTGGCAGCGCCAGGATATGCCTCATGCATATAATTGGTGTGTCCTTTGTGCACCCCAGGATTAACCACAAGGCGGGATTCCGCTCCAACCTTTCAAGCTGGCTCTTTGATACTGTCAGCAGCCCCAAAACATACTCAATGAGAGAAATTATTAACTGCTGAAAGAGCCTTTAAAGCATCCTCTGGTCTACCCCGGTTGCTGCCATAGCCCTCAATGCATTAAGTCCACTACCAGCCTTCACCACCAAAGCCGTCACATGATCCTTAAAAGACAAACACATGTCAAAGATAATACCCAAGTACTTCAATTTACTCTCTCGCCTAAGAGGACATCCATTCAACACAATACCTGGTACATCTGCCTTGACGATCCGGTTATCCAGGGAGTACCACACGACCGATGCCTTGCCTGGGTTTATAACGGCCCCTGCGCCCCTGCACCACTCTGCCACCCCATTTACAGCTACGTGTAAGTCTTTCGCCAAACTTGCTCTGTCTCTGCCTGTTTGTACACCAGCACATTATCTGTATATGTCAACATTCTACCCACACCTGGTGTCTCAATAGCTGCAATTTTGCTGTTGTAGACATTAAAGAGCACTGGGGACAAGGCAGATCCCTGTGGCAACCCAGGTGTAATAGTACATGAGTCAGAAGTCCAGGCACCCATGCGCAGTGCAACCTTACGCTCATAAAGGAACGCCGCAACCCATCTAACAAGGCAAGGGCAAACCTCCATGTCCAACAGTGTGTATATGAACCGATCATACCTAACCCTGTTATATGCACCCTCCAGGTCAAGAGCTACCGCCACGGTCTCTTGTTTATCCTGGAAGCCCTCGTAGACATCAGAAACAAAAGTTGCAGCATTGGCCCAGGTGAACCTTCCAGGCCGGTAACTCCCGAGTCCTTGGGGAAGCAGATTACGACTTTCCAAATGTCGCTGGAGTCTGCGTGCTACTACTATCTTTTCGAGGACTTTGCCATACGTGTTGTGCAGGTTTATGATTCGGTATCCATTAAGTATGGAGTGATCCTTACTTGGCTTTGGGAGTGGGACAAGGTAGCTATGCAGCCAATCGTGGGTTATTTCCGCCGTATTGATGCTTAGATTGAAACAAAGAGCCATATCCTCCAAGTCCCCATCATTTATGTTACTCATATGGGAGTACCTCACCCCATCCGGACATAGCGCTGTGCCCTTAGCCCGCTTCAGTACCCTCCACCTTAATCTTAAAGTCCTCCTTCCTAGTGACCCGTGACAAGGCTTCTCTGACGTTATCTCTAATAGCTCTATCTTGTTGATCTGTCTGTTTTAAAAATCGTGCAAGAAAAGCCTCCCCTTTGTTCTTGTCAGTTGTCATAATAGGTCAGTTGTTATCAGCATAAGCGGTACTATGTGTACCAGGCAATCTGTCAATTCCTTATGGCAGCCCTCTTTTCCCTCCATGAATTCTCCACCTCTGGTATGCCCCATGGTGGTTGAGTGAAAAGTCTTCTTGTTGGTTTATGACACATTCCTGGGGTCACTGACAGTAAGGTCAGTGTCCTGGATAGCAATGGTACACATAAACAAGTTCACGAGGTAAAAATGGGCTGGGTAATAAGTCCCCGGAGGGGGCAAATGAGAAGACAGTGATTTAAGGGGCAGTTGAGAAGTCAGCTGGCTAGTGTAATTGTGGGGGAGACAGTTTGAGCTGTGGGGGAGTGTGTGTGGAGCCTAAGGAGGGCTGCACAGAAGGGTTAAAAAGACAGTGACAAACATTGTAAGAGACAGTTGAAGTCGAGATCCCGAGAGGGTTGGATGGCCAGTTGAGTGTCGGGACCAACCGAGTGTAGGTCCGTGGTCTGTAAAGTGAATGATAGGGGAGTTAGTGATAGAACTCTGCCCTGTGCGTTTTCAGTGATAGGAAGTCTGAGCCTAAGGATTAAAGACTGAGCCCGGTTATCAGCAGACATAGTGAATTGAAGCCTAGCCCTTGAGAGGGTCGGATAGTTAACGGAGGCTTAGATCCAGTGAGGGTTGGATCGAGTGAATTCGGGCCTGGAGAGAGGCTAGTATACCTGTCGCGTTGGAGGATATTAAGTAGGTCTTGAGAGGCAGTGTTATTCGAAGTGTTCAATTAGGATGAATATATATTCTGAGAGAATCATTGTTCCTGGATGTGTATGTTACGTGTGTCCGTGTTCAATCGTCATTAAAAGGAATTGATGTGCGCAAATTAACTATTGTTCACTGACTGGTGGATGTGTGACACGGTGGTGACTTGTGGTGTGAGCTAGGTGGCAAGCTCAGCTTCCACTCTGCAGTGAGATAGTAGAAACATTAGACCCTAGACAACAACCAATCTTTGTTTGGTACAAAAGAGTTTGTGTCAGTTTAGATCTTCCCTGTGATCTAAGGCGCCCCAAGAGCGTAGAGTGGTCGCAATCATAACTGAATGCCCTGCGGGCTCTTATAGCAGTAAATATGCTGGACTTATGTATCAGTACATACAGGGGAGATCTTCACTTGCATGGTCTCCAAGGACGCTCCATTTTATGTCTGATGTTGGTACGAATACCCCTTTACAGCCTTTGAGTTTTCGACTTGGCTATAATTGGTACCTTTATGGTGTAGCTTGTAGTTTGTCTTTCCTAGATTGGGCTACTTGTTGTCAGCTTTCCCGGTGAGTTGATTGTGTTCGTTCCTTTCTTGTTAGGTGTTCCATGTCTGGACAGACTCGCGCACTTGTTGAGGCGAGGCCTGGAGTAATTGTGTGCCCACCCCGTCATATGGTGCTGTTTCCTTCAGGGAGCTTTACCAGTTGTCGTCTCTTCTGGTGTTCCACCTATTTTCCCGTCTTGGTCTATCTTCGTATCGTCTGGGTCTTCTCTGATACCTTGTCTCGTGTACGAGTTGCCATTCGGTCCATGAGGTGACCAGCAGTTCTTCCCACGACCCCCGTCTGCTCTTGGTCTTGGTCGCTGTAGTTCTGGTTCTCTCATCCAATTCTATTTCTCCTTCTGCTGCTTCATCTTTCGGGGCCTTTGCATCTCCCCACTGGTCCAAGCCTGTCATCCAGCTGACGCCTGTGGGTCATAGTTGCTGTCAGCATGCGACAGCGCCCCCCCCCACCCCACCCCTGGGCAACAGCTGTGAGAGGCTGGCTAAACCAGGCGTGGGTAGCCGATTTGGTGTCAAACCAAGCCGTAAACTAGTGTATGACTACCCAGCATGTGAAAACAGGATTCGGCAGATTGCGCGGATGAAATCACTGATGATTCAACGGGCAAGACGGCGTTTACCTGCAAAGCGTTGTGGAACGTACTGAGCACGGCAAGGCACGTAGAGCGCCCTGGTCATCCACTGCACCTTTATTCGTCTCCAGTCGACTTGACTTGTCTTGCCACTGGACTCAGATAGACTCAGGCGAAAGAGTGAGGTCGTCGAATTGCGCAACCCTTCCTCACTTTAATCCAATTCATCGCACAAGTCATTCTGCATCCAACTTCACATTGTGTTGGTGATACGTGCAGGCGTGGGTATGCTGGCAGTCGTAGTCGCAGACCTGCACACAGGCGGCTCAGGCCATATGGTCTTCTACTGACCGGAGCAGCAGTGGGATTCGGCAGCCCCCTGAGTGACTGAGCAGCCCTCTATAGGAAAGCACTGCTCACCTACACTACATGAGGAAGGGGCTAGAAAACGTGCCCTAAACATTGTCTCCTTCATCATTACGTAACCAGCTAACCGCGGTTGGTGGGTACCCTATACTGCGGTCGACATACAAACAAAATAAAAACAGGCAAAGCTAAAAGAGCTAACCATATTCCATTGACAATCGGAACTTGGAATGTACGCATCCTACTTCATAGAGACGGCGCGTCGGGCCCAGAGAGACGAACGGCACTGATTGGGAGAGAACTGGGCAGGTACAAAATCGACATTGCAGCCTTGAGCGAGACACGACTTGCAGAAGAAGGCCAAATCTGTGAAGTAGGTGCCGGCTACACATTTTTCTGGAGTGGAAGGAAAAGCGAGGAAAGACGCCAATCCGGTGTGAAATTTGCCATTAAGTCGGCCCTGGTTGGCAAACTAGCTGAATTTCCGAAGGCTGTAAATGACATACTTATGACTATTAAGTTACCCCTCCTGAAAGGAAAGAAGCATGCAACTATCGTGAGTGTCTACGCACCAACCATGACCAATGAAGATGACGTCAACAATAAATTCTATGAAGAGCTGCACAACGTGTCAACATCTATTCCTAAAGGAGACAAACTTATACTCCTTGGGGACATCAATGCCAGAGTAGGCAAGGACACCGCCTCTTGGAGTGGCTTCATTGGAAAGTACGGAGTCGGAAATTGTAACAGCAATGGCTCCTCCTCCTTCAGACCTGTGCCAAACATGATTTCCTTATCACCAACACAATTTTCCGTCTTCCCACGAGAAATAGGACATCATGGATGCACCCTCGCTCGAAACAATGGCACCTCATTGTCATCGTCAAGAGAAGCGACAGACAAGACGTTCGGGTGACAGAATCCATGTGTGGTGCCGAATGTTGGACAGACCATAGTCTCAATATCTCGAAAATAAACATGAACATCAAACCACAACGGTGTCCTCAAGGGGTAAAAATGAAAAAAAAAAACACAAAAAAAAAAAAAAAAAAAAAAAAAAAAAAAAAAACTAAATGTCACCCGCCTAAACAGAAAAAAAAAGGAAAAATGCAGCTGTCGTTTGAAAACATGGTGGAAGACCGTCTCAAGCCAAATGCTGCAGCTAAACAGGATGCGGAAAAAGAGTGGAGAACCCTAAAGGACATAATTTACAACACGGCTATGGAAATCCTGGGTCCAGCCCCCCCCCCCCCCCCACCCCGAAAGCATAAAGACTGGTTTGATGAAAATTCTGAAGACATCAACCAATTGCTAGAGGAGAAACATCTTCTCCTCAAGGCACATTTGAACGACCCGAAGTCAACATAAAAAAACAAAAACGATGCCTTCTATAACATTCGGAGAGTAGTGCAGCAGAAACTTCGACACATGCGGGACTCCTGGCTGAGCAACAAAGCTGATGAAATTCAAGGCTTTGCTGACAGACATGATATGAAAAATTTCTACGACTCACTGAAAGCAGTCTACGGTCCTCCATCACCAGGCATAGTTCTCCTCTTCAGTGCAGATGGGGGAACATTGGTCACCGATAAGAAAGAAATCCGTCAACGCTGGGCAGAGCATTTCAGCAACAGACTAAATGCAGCTTCCTTCTTCGACGATGAAACCATCAACTGCCTTCCTCAAGTTCCCACTAATGATACACTTGATGACCTGCCAACTATAGTGGAAGTATACAAAGCCATCCGGCAACGTTCCAGTGGAAAGGCACCTGGTCCTGACTCCATCCCAGAAGAGATATACAAGGCAGGTGGGTCGGTCCTAATAGAGCAGCTTCACAAAGTCTTTACAAACATCTAGGTGAACGAGACAATGCCACAAGATTTCAAAGACGCGTCAATAGTCCACCTTCACAAACATAAAGGAGACCGCCAATCCTGTGACATCTCCTTACTCTCAATCGCAGGGAAGATACTCGCCAGAATTATTCTCAATCGCCTCACGGCCCATCTCGATCAAGGTTTTCTTCCTGAGAGTTAGTGTGGCTTCAGAAAGGAACAAGGAACTGCTGACATGATTTTCGCTGCAAGGCAGACACAAGAGAAATATCAGGAACAGAACTTTGAAATGTTCTCCTCTTTCATTGACCTTACCAAGGCTTTTGATACAGTCAGCAGAGAAGTACTGTGGAAGATTATGGCGAAATATGGCTGTCTACAAAAGTTTGTCCAAATAGTGCGGCTATTTCATGATGGTATGCAGGCAAGAGTACAGGAAAATGTACTGGCTGAGCCCTTTTTTGTCACCAATGGAGTGAAGCAAGGATGTGTCCTGGCACTAACACTGTTCAGCCTCATGTTTTCAGCTATGTTGACGAATGCCTTCGAGAACAATGACATTGGAATAGACACCAACAACCGCATAAATGGAAAGTTGTTCAATCTCAAAAGACTGAAATCCAAAAATCCAAATCCAAAAACTAGCAGCGACACCGTCAGTGAACTACTGTTTGCTGATGATTGCGCTCAATATGCCAACTCAGAGGCAAGCATGCAACATAATGTTTCAGCTTTCTCATATGCCTGTGCCAACTTTGGGCTCAATATCAGTTTGGAGAAGACTGTAGTTATGTACCAGCCAGCTCCATGGAATAATCACACCGTGCAGAATATAAAGGTGAACGGTCATAGACTAAGTGTTGTGGACAAATTCACCTATCTTGGCAGCGCTGTGTCACTAGCTGCCACAATTGATGACGAAGTGAATTCAAGACTCTCCAAGGCCAGCTTTGGCAGACTGTACAAGAATGTATGGGACAGAAATGGAATAAGCCTGCAAACAAAGCTGAAAGTCTATAAAGCAGTTGTATTATCCACACTGCTATATGCTTGTTAAACATGAACTGTTTATCAGCAACATGCTAGGAAATTACACCACTTCCACACAGTCTGTCTTAGGAAGCTATTGAAGATCAAATGGCAAGACAAGATCCCAGACACTGAAGTTCCAGAAAGAGTGTCCATGCCCAGTATCCACACTGTACTAATGAAAAAATCATTTTAACTGGGCTGGTCACTTAACTCGTATGCCAGATAACAGGCTCCATTAACAAATTTTTTACGGCGAGCTGCGTTATGGTAAACGCCCCGAAGACGGTCAGAGGAAACGCTTTAAGGATACTCTGACAATCTCACTTAAAGCTTTTAGAATTCATTTTGACACCTGGGAGACTGCTGCTAAAGACCGTAATTCGTGGCGTACATCATTACATAAGGGTACAGTAACTTGTGAAGCAGCCAGGACTGCATGAGCTGTGAAGAAAAGGCTGGTCAGAAAAAACCACTGCAGGAGATTTCTCCTGGAATGTCAAGCATTCTTTCCCCACATTGTCAAAGAACATTTCATGCCAAAATAGGCCTTATCAGCCATCTTAGAACTCACGGCTCCATACTTTCAACCCCACTGCATGAAATGAATGGGCATCATCATTCTTGATGGACAAACAATATTGAAGAAAAACTTGAGAAGTTCTATGTGTTCTCTTTCTTCTATGACCTATTTGAGATTTTCTTCTGTCTTTTCTTTCACTTCTTGAATTTTGGATAGAGTTTCTTCTGTTTCGGTCTTTATTGCAGCTATTCGAGCGACATCCTGCTCAATCTTCTGCTGACCTTGCTTCAGTTCGTCCATGATGCGCTGAATAGCGGTTGCGTGTGTTTCTTGCGTCTTGTCATTTTCTTCCTCCATGCTTTTGAACTTTGATCTCAGGCCATCCAGTTGGACTTCCAATTGCGCTTTGTCGCTTTTTGTGAGTCAATTGGTAGCCCCGTACTGCCTCCTAGCTTCTTTATAGGACAGGTTAGTTTTGAGGGCGATCTTCATAGTTTCCTTGCTGTCTTGGTGGCAGGGACAGCCGAGGTACCTGGCACAATGGTTGCCGAGGCAGTTGGCGCACCTTCTGTTAGTGTTAGGCCTCCTAAAGTCCGTGTCGGTCTTTGCATGCTGGCATTGACTGTATGCATGGGGTCCAGAGCAGTATCTACATACCTCCACCTCACTCTTGTAGGTGGCACGGGTTTGCCAACATTTCTGGCACTTAGAGCATTGCAGAACTCTTGGTATATAGTGCGCTGGAACTTGGCCTCCCTTGTCCCATCCAATGAATTGAGGGATCACTCGATCCCCCGATGTTACGATGATGACAGTGGTGGGGATGTTATTCTTGCCGATGATCCTATCAACACTGGTGATCTTGAGTTTGCGATTCTCTCTCTTCAGCATCTCCATGATCTGGTCGTTGGTGAGATGGGTCTTGACTCGTTTGATGACCCATCGTTTCATCATGCAGAGTCGGGTGGCTTCTACTGTGATGCCGTGGTGGAGGTGGATGACGGCTTTCTCTTCTTGTGCAATCTTCTGCATAAGTGCTGTGGTCTTTGGGCTTTTGTTGATGGAGACCACTACTCCATCAGGTGTCTTGCACAGCTGGCTGATGCTGTTTCTTCCCAGCTCGTTTTCCAACAGACTCAGTATCTTGTCTGTTGGTAGCGCCGGCAGTTTGGCTGCTCCAAATCTTGTCTGTTTTAGCAGTATTTTGCTTGTGAAGTCCTCAGTTGTTGTTTCCTCCTGTGTGGAGGTCTTTGGTGAGCATGCCTGGCTGCTTCTCGTTAGTGTTGCGGGTTGCTCCGCTGTTACTGGCTTCAGTTGTTGTAATTTCTGGCGTCGGTTTAGCGACGGGAGTGGCTTTAACCGGTGTAGAAGTGGTAGCTTCCTTTGAGGTTGTTTCAGGTTCTGGCGTTTCTCTGCAACTCGCAGGCAAGTTTTCTTCTTGCATCTTCTTGATAGTCTTGCAATTTTCTCCCACGTAGCAGGCTTCAGATTAAACGTCTTGCTCTCGATAGCGCGCCGAGTTGACTGCGTGTGCCGACAGGAAGAGACTAATAAACTAAACATTATATATGCATAGAAGGAGGTAACAACCAGCGTTCTTACGTCGTATAAATTTTAAAAAAAAGTATAGGAAAACGTCGTTACGACTTAAAAGATCCGCGTTAAAAGAGGTAGACGGAGAACAAGAAACATAGCCCTAAATAGACTTGGTCAGTGTGATGGGGGGAAATCGGCCGAATCGGTCCAGAACAAGAAGGCCCGAGATAAGCGCAGAACAAGAAGGCCCGAGATAAGCGAAGAAGCATGAACGTCTATGCCTGTTGGCAGGGCACGTGATGACGATAGCTTGGTGACAGTCTGCTAGCACCTGTGGCTCGTGATAGCCCCATTGATATTGCAAAGAAAAGGTCATTATGGCTTTTCTACCACTTTCATGTAGTTTTAGAGGTCAACTGCATGTAGACAACATAACATACATCGTGTTCAACTAAATAAGGTTTATATGACAAGAAAAAAGACTGCAATAATAATAATAATAATAAGTCTTTATTTTCAAAGGGTTAAGAATTGGGCACGCAGGCCCGTCTGACATTCTGCCCTTCTTCTCTATTTCCTCTCATACATTCTTTCATTCAACATCACTTATGAAGCAACTTTTGACAACAAAAGAACATTAAAACGCATGAAAAATAATCAATAACAAATGACTCACTGAGGCAGTGTTTAACATGGGAAATTATAAATACCTAAGGAGGATGTAACGTGCCATACATAAGGGAATGTTTTTTGGCTAGTTGTCGTTTGAGATAAGTTACCATATATTGTCTTTTTTGTGTTGTTTGTTATGGGGGCATGTAGTCTGTATTAAGGTAGTGTTCAAACAGGTTGCGAATGTATGTATCATGATTGGTGGTGTCTTTGATTTCTTGTGGAAGATTGTTCCATAACTGAGCGGCAGAGTATGCTAAGCTTGTTTTATATAAGTCTATCCTAGGTTTAGGGACATGAAGTATATTTAGTCGTTGGCTATGTCTAGCGTTATATTTAAACAATGGCCAAAGGTAGCTTGGAGCATTTTGAAATAGGATTTTGTGAATTAGTTTGGTCTTATTAAAAAGCAGGCGCTTGTGGAGTGGCAGTAACCGGAGACGTTTATATAGGTTAGAATTGTCGGTAAGCTTTTCACCATTAATTAAACGCACTGCCCTTTTCTGGAGTGAATATAGGCGTTTTGTTATTGATTTGGAGCATCCATCCCAGACTGTGGAGCAGTAATCAATATGTGTTTGTATATGAGAAGTATAGAATATCTTTCTTGTGTTTTCGTCAAGGAAATTTTTAATTTTGACAAGTTGGTATAATTTTTTGGCTATTTGTTTAACTAGAGCATGAACATGTGAGTTAAAAGTTAGATTTTGATCTATGATAACACCCAGTGTCTTGTGCTCGGTGACACTTTCTACAGGCGTGCTGCCAATGTGCAGCTGAAGAGTTCTCTGCGAGTTTAGAGTGTGAAGTCTTTGCCTGGTTCCTATTAACATAGACTTTGTTTTAGTAATGTTAATTTGCATGCGGTTTGCATGACTCCATTTAACTACACTATTTATTTCCTGTTGCAAGGATAATTCTAGCACATTACGATCAACAGCGTTTGTATATACTGTGCAGTCATCAGCAAATAGATGATCGCAGGACGACGACAGATTTAATGGAAGATCATTTATATAAATGGCAAATAATAGAGGGCCAAGAATAGACCCCTGAGGTACTCCAATATTAATGGTAATGGCTTGAGATAAAACTTTATTGTGTGATACTACTTGCTTTCTGTCTAATAAGAATGATTTTATTAATGTCACTATATTAAAACTTACTTTCATTGTTTCTAGTTTTTTAATTAGAATAGTATGATCTATCATATCGAATGCTTTCCTAAAGTCTATAAACACCGCTCCACATAGAGTATTGTTGTTAATATTTTGATGCCAATTTTCTATCATGTTTGTTAGTGCCGTATGGCAAGAATATTTTGGCCGAAATCCTGACTGACTGTCAACTATCAGTTTATGGCAAACTAAGTGAACTAGTGTTGTTTTGTGGATGTGCTTTTCTAGCGGTTTGGATAATGAGGATAATATGGAAATTGGTCTATAATTACTCATGAGACGATCGTCTAGAGGACCAGCTTTTAAATGAGGATACACTTTAGCGATTTTAAAGGCTGATGGGAAGTGACCTCTGGTTAGACATTGATTATATATAAAAGTTAGTGACTCGCAGATCGCCGGTGCAGCATGGCGAAGGATCCGACTACTAATTCCATCTAGTCCTGATGAGTTATTGTTTTTTAGATTACGGAGATGAGTAAATACTTCAGTTGTCGTCATTAGCGGTATGTTGGAGGAAATGTGTCCATAGCATTTGTTCTCACAGAATGATGATAATAGAGATATGTCATGAGGCGCATCTGGTATTGCAGCCTTCAGTTGGTTTATGTCGGACTGAAAGTATCTACTGAATTGATCACATGTAACCTGATTTGATGGTAATGATTGTGATGATTTGTGTTTGTTTGTCAAGGTATTAATTGCTTTCCATATATCTTTAGTGTTGGTTTTATCTATTACTATGTTCTTAAAATAGTTTTTCTTTTCCTTCCGAATAACATATTGAACTTTGTTTCTCAGACTACGGTACATAGTTAGATCTCTATTTTTGTGAGCCCTGTCGCGATCTCTCATAAGTTCAACTACCTCCTGTGTGATCCACGGGGGATTTGTGTGATGTTTAACAAGAACTTCCTTAAATGGAACATGTTTATCAAATATACTTAGAAAGGTCTTTAGCCAGTGGTCCAGAGCATCGTCTGGGTCAGGAAGCTGGTAAACATAATCTAGAGATGAGTTGACCAAATCTTGTAAGAAGACGTCTCGATTGAAATTTTTGTAATTTCTATATTTTATGCTTATATGTTTGTGTTTGGGAGTTTTGGTGCCCCTTTTCGACCACGTGCAACATACTGGATAGTGATCGCTCATTGCATTGATAGGTACACTATATTCTGTGATGTTATCAGCACACGTAGTATAAATATGATCTATAAGTGTTGCAGATGATTTAGTGATTCTAGTGGCTTGTTTGACTAACTGTTGGAAATTATATGACTCTATTATGTTTTCCCATGTTTTGTTTGATTTGTTAGCGTCTATGTTGAAGTCACCTAGCAATATTATTTCCCTAGCATTACTAAAGACTACATCCATCATAGTGGTGAATTTTTCATACCAGATATTTCCTGCACTGGGGTTTCGATAAAGATAGCCAACTACTAGCGGTATGCAATTTTGAAGTTTAACCTCTATCCATACACACTCAATCTCACAGGTTTCAAAGTCTAGCCTGCGGTGGGCGTGTCACAGTCCTGCACTCAGGCAAACCTCATCTGTACCTCACAAATAATAATAATATGCACAGATGTTTTCTCTACAATATTTATTCAGGCAAACCTGACAATTCTCTAAGGCGTTCTTTGCCTGTACATAAATAGAGAATACTTATTAATCACATTACACAATGTATGAATTCACAACACACTCTCGCTAAACATTGCATGCGTTCATAGACAATAACTTAGAACAACGTCCAGTCAGAAAGCCGTCTGTCCCCCGTCTGTCTTAACTCAGCTCGCAGCTTGCCTACGCGGTCAAGCTCCCTCGTGGGGTGCGTGCTAATTCATTTGCACGCAGCACTATCGTCTCTGCCTTCTAGAGTTCTGTTCTACGTCACGTCTACGTCTGCCGCTCCCTATTCCTGGGTCGGTCCCTCTATTGTCCTAACTATAACACGTTAGTGTTCCCACCCGAGTCTAGTCATATCTATTATTACGTCCTGGCTTGGGTGCTGTCTCTATTCAGTCTATACCTTTATAGACGTCCTGTCTCTATATCCTATAAGTCCTCACCCCTCTACTGTCACTAGTCTGTCTCAGTACAGTGTAGGACCTTGACAGGCTTTAAGCGAGTTGGAAATATAAACTGCAATACCCGTCTCTTGTTTCTGATAGGGATCTCTTCTAATGGTTTTAAAACCTCTGATAGTGATGTCATCATCTGAGATGTTGTCATTTAATCGACTTTCGCTAACGCCAAACATGTGAAAATTTTGATTAAGTATAAGTGATATTTCGGGCAGCTTCCCTAATAGATGGCATATGTTTACATGCCCGATTCTGAGCCCATTATTCCTGAGCCAGTGTTCGTACTTATTAGACATTTCAACAATGCGTAATCACAAGTTTAAAAGCAAAACACACATACACACAAAGTGAATACAACTTACGTCCCTTATTACAAAACACACTCTAAAGTACAGAGAAACAGTAATATCTCTGTAAATATATAAAAATACGTACACAGATCCGTAAGGAAGAGCAGTGAAGATCCCCTCACTCACCGTGAAAACACAATTAGAATTATTATAAGAGCTATACAGCTAAGTACTATCAATTAATATAAAGTCAAAACCAGTCAATGTTTGTAATAACTTATAACCTAATACGTTACTAGATCAAGTTATAACCAAATATGCAGATAAACGTTTAAGGAGAGGCTCTTTCTTGTACCGAGATCCGGTGTAGTTTTGTCCTAAGTTGCTAGTAAATACCAGGTTGTGTTGGTTGTTGGTATAGCGACATTATAAGTGCTTGACGAAGTGTAGCTGGGCTATACCGTGTGAGGTGCAACCATTCTGGATTACAATTAAATGGGTACTGATGATGTCTCATGGGTATGTAATGACTACCAACTAGAGCCTCTGGTTGGTGGCTAACAGGAGGTTGTGCTGGCACGTCGTTGTTGCTGAGAGTCGGATCCTTTCTGGGGAGAATAGGAATCGTATCTTCGTAATTATTACCCTCCTGTGTGAAAGACGACGTATTTAACGGACTTGGTGTTGTGGTAGTGTCCCGTCTGGCTTGGATTTCAGGTGCAGTGGTTATGAGTGGTCTGCACACTTCTGTCCTATTGGTACTTGATGTGACGGGAGTATGTCGTCTGACTTGAGTTTCAGGAGTAGCTAAAAGTGTCCGGCGCGATCCCGTATTGGATGTATGGTATGTCCGTTCTGGATATTTTAAATTCTTGGCGAGAAAACTGGTGCCCAATGTAGATAAATGTATTTGATCCTTGTAAAGACTCTTTTTTGGTGCACCAGCCTTGAAGTGAATGATGCTGTATTGTTGATGAATTGTATCTTGTTTTGAGAACAGAACTTCTGCAACATGTTGTTATTTATGTTAGCTAGACGGCGATGGTGTCCATAACTCGGTGATATGATGGAGGAGAAGAAAATGGATGAGTTAGGAAAAGTGTGACGTAATCCGTTCAAGAGTGCCATCAGTTGAGACCCTGTGATTTGTTGGTTGTTCATGGTGTCGGTGATGCCAATATGTACGCTTGCCCTTCTGACGCTATGATTAACAGCCAACCTGCTAATCTTGTCTGTTAGCCGGTCCACACCAGCCCCAGGCAGTGGGATTATTGAAACAATGTCTTTGTCTGATGTGGCCATCCTGTCGCTGTATAAACCTTTCATTAAGGAATCGCCTAGTATAATATGTGTACAGTCAGGTCGTGCTGTCTGTACATGTTGGTTGTCAGCACGTCTCGACCGTTGTTTCATCCATTTCCGATTATCAGCAGTCTTTATGTCTCCATGTGGTTCTCCCGATGTATCTTGTTGGCTTGTCTTGCCCGTTTGCAGGATGTTAAAGCACTGTAAGTTTTCTGGTGACTTTTCTTGAAGTACTTCAAACCTATTGCTTATTTTGACGTCAATGGGGTAGACTGCTTGTTGTTGTTTATCTTCGTCTGCACATTGAGGTGTTTGTTGTTTTTTATCTTCCTCTGCGCGTTGAGTTGTTTTTATAGTGATTATCTGTTCTGGGTGGGATTGAGCTTCCCCAAGATTTCCCAAGGATGAAGCGGTTGCTTGAGAATTACATGCTTCTTCGGTTTGGTTTGTAGAGGACGCATTCTGTAAGATTTGAACTGTATTTCTCAGCAGCAAATTTTCGTCTCGCAGGAGTGCGACTTCTGTCTTGAGAGCATTGTAATCACTGCTTATCTTGTTGTTTGCTTCAATGTGCTTTAGTGATTGTTCTAGTTCCTCAATGCGCTGTTTACAGTCGCACGAATGTCCATTGATAGTTAAGATGCTATTGTTATCTGAGGCAGGTACTTCTTCAACAATGTCAACATTGGGTTCTATGTTGTTTTGGATACGCTCCATTGGGTATTCAATAGCCAAGAGCGCTGGTGGGTTGGCAGGCCTCGTGTTGATGTTGTCATGTACACTCATCGTATGAGTAGATTCGGTGAATGTCTGTGTCGAGTTTTCAAGTTCAACAAAATCTACTTTTAGCCAGGAATTAATGTTTTCATTACTGCCCTGTGTCATGAGTTTATTTTTACTGCGGTACAAATGTATCGTAAACACTGGCGTCGTAATCAGATCCTCAACGTGGGCCCCGTGCTTATCTTGCCTGTGTTCAATTAGTTCAAGCCTGTAGTAGTTGAGTAGGCAAGTTCGGAATGCCTCATAATAGAGTGTGCTGTTGAAGGAAATAGTAACACACTGTCCTGAGTTGGTGTGTTTGACGACTAGGCCGTTGGGATTTATGCACTTGGATAGCTTATTCTTCACGGCCCTCTCTTTGTTTAGTGTGTAAGTTTTATTGACAGCCGATCGTAAACCTGAGCGAGTCCTTTCACCATTCACTTCCAATACGGAGCACTCTCCTTCCCCTGACATTATTGCATAATATTACGACTAACTAAACTTGAAGAACGCAGCAATCGCATTGTTATCTAGCCACGCCGCGGGCAATTTGAGGTCCCGTGGTTGTATCTGACACGCCTCGTGCACTTGATTTGTTGAAATTTAATAGTGTTCAACTATCACTCGAAATGAATATTAGATATAACCCACATTTTTGCGATAATAAACACTTGTATTAATCTAAAAACTATTTCACCACATCCTCAGAATCACAACGAGCACATTGATATAAATATCCATGATAGGTGATTCAGCTTGCAGTAATAATAATCCGAGAAGTAAGAGATACAAAAACACGTCTTCACTCAAATAAGAGACACCATTAACGTATAAAACACACTGAACACTTACTTTCCTCTTACATATGAGTTGTACTTGAGTTGGTATGAAAGATAAATCAGCATTAAGCTTTATTTCTACAAGATGTTTGTTTGTAAACAACTAATTCTGCTTAACTCTAAACCTACAGTTCTCAATCTTTCACTCATAAGATATTAAAGCGTAATGTGTGTTAATGGTTTTCCAGAATACACTTTTGGTATTAACTTCTGTGCTGTCCTCTCATATGCTTTTGTCATCCCCTGTAACATTTGCCTTTAGAGTCAATATCACACTACAAGGCAACAACCTTTTCAACCTCTGATTAAGAACATCAGGCATTAGCTTAATTATTACCTTTTTACCACAGTATCGAGAACGTTAAAACCCCTTTTGTTTTTAACATGGTGACAGCAAAGTTAACTAGTTAGTTACATATCCTTTACAGGACGTCGCAGTCAACACTAGTATTTTTATTTTTGCTGTTGTGATTTCTTGGGAAATTTACGTTTATTAGTTTGCCATTGGTTTCTGAACGACCGGCACCCATACCATTTATTAACAAAAAACGAAAAAAAAATAAAACAAAAACAAATGTAAAGCGGTCTGCTGCCAAATAGCTCTCAGCTGTGTTTCGAACGCGGGTATGCGAAATTGCGAACTGCGACCTAACTCCTTCGCTACAGTAATGTGTTTTTCTCCACATTTTATTAAAAAAATACATTAGATAAATTTGCATAACGGGAATACGTCCTTTGTAGATAATTGTGATTTATGCGACTATCCAGTCTTGCTGAAGGGATCGCATAACAGGAGAGAGAAACAAAGAAACTGCCCATTTCCGAATTCCCCAACTTTTCCAGGATTATTGTCTAGACAGATTGTTCCAATTCAGTGAGCTGCAGTGTCATTGTTCGTGTCAATACTTTAGCATTTCACAGCATTAAGACCTTTAACCATCCCTCTCATACGTTCTGCATCTTTGCCACATCACATCAAGTTTTGTCATGTATCTTCTATACTTTGTCGACGTACGTAAGTTTATTCCAGCAACTTTGTCATCACTTCCCAATTTGACCTCGCTAGTAGCTTCAAAGATGTATTATGTGTTGCAGACATTCTGTCCCTGATCTCTTACATAAACACAGCAGACAGAAATATTCATGGAATACAAAAGCGCTCCTCACTTCATACAGAAGTGTCCCTCATAACATGCACAAGTACCCCTCAACTCATACAGAAGTGTCCTCATAACATGCACAAGTACCCCTTAACTCATACATACGTGTCCCTAATGCCACACAATTGTCTTCCTTATCTCATACAGAAGTAGGGTTGCCAGACGTCCGGCAAAGAGAGGACATGTCCTCCTTTTCAGCCTAGTGTCCTCCGTCCGGCAGGCAAAGCTAAAAACCTTTAAAATGTCCGGCTTTTCTTATATTTTATGTTATAATTTTTTATGTATTGTTGTTACAACTTACAATGTATCTACACTCTACCGTGTGTTTACATTCTTTATTAAAACCCCTTGCTTAATCATATTTATTTAATTTTCCTATTTATACCAAACGTGAAACACCAATTATTTGTATATTTGAATCTAACTGTTTCTCTATTCGGCAACACTAACAATGATGTGTAGTCTCCATGGTCAAAATGTTAATGTTATTTCCGGTTCCGTTAGCAGAGACGCAACCTAATTAAATTTTTTTTTTTTTAAATTTGTAATTTTTGCCGTCTATGTTTATGAAAATGGCTTCTACAAAGAGAAAATGCCAATTCTCGAACACTATGAAAAATAAGTTTCCATGCTTCGTTGAAGGACGCAACGAGAATGAGGCAAAGTGTACGATTTGTGATAGTTACTTGTCTGTTGCCAACAAAGGAACTACTTCTTCTTCTTCTTTTTGTTCGCTCGCTTAAACTCAAGCGTAGTCCTTACACGCTGTTTAAAGTAGTAAATGACTGAATTTTGCATGTGGGCTTGCTTTCCCTTTTACCGGTGTCCCTCGCCATTGAGGCGAGCCCACTCCGACTTCAGAGGTGCTTGTAATTAACGTCCTCAAGTAGAGGACTGAAGCATCTCACCTCCACTTAGGTGAAGTGAGCAACGGCTAGGTTCACACAGCTGAGAGACATGGGCCTAGAGGCGTTCGGCCTTATCCCTCAGTTGAGAGCCGTTGTATGCGTATCTGAACCTGTCATATTCATTCATTCATTCAGTATCATGCCCTTTGCAGAACCTCGCTCCCATAACAACCTTCCGGAAAACCTCTCGATCATAAGCAAGATGTCCCGCGTCTGATACACCCATCTGGAGATCATCCGCCACATCCTGCACCCATCTTCTCTTTGGCCTTCCTCTTCCTCTCTTCCCAGGCATATACCCCTCCATTGTTGTTCTCTCCAAACTTTCGTGACGTTTCAAGTGACCAAAATATTTCAATTTTCTTTGTTTTATCGTCTTTAATAGCCAACCTTCTTCAATATTCAACTCTTGAAGTATGGATACATTTGTTCTTTTCTTTACCCAAGATATTCTTAGAACTCGTCTATAACATTTATATTCAAAGGCGTTTATGCGCTGTTCAGCTTGTTTAGTAAGTGTCCATGTCTCACAGGCGTATGTTGCAATGGGAAAGATGCATGCTCTTAAAAATCTAATTTTTGTAGTTCTATCTGTCCCACTCCATAATTTATTCAGCTGTTTTAGTCTTTGAAGAACAATTGATAGTCGCCGTTTAATTTCTTTCATTGTGTCACCGTTGTTGGTAATCAATGAACCAAGATATTCAAAATTTTCCACTACCGCCAATTTTTCCCCATTAATGTATATTTCTTTCCCCATAGTAGTTTTATCTGTATGCATTATCATTGTTTTTGCTATGTTAAGATATAAGTTGTGATTTTCACTATTCAATTGGGTTGAAGCTATTAGGTTTTCTATGCCATTCTGTGTTGTGGATAGTAATACTGTATCATCAGCATATTGAATCTCCGGTATGTCATGACCGCCAATATTTATATTATAGCTCCCTGTTTATATCATCTCTTACATTTCTCATTATATTTTCGGCGTACAGGTTAAACAAATAGGGTGACAGCACGCAGCCCTGACGGACTCCTTGCTTGATGTCAAACCAATCTGATGCCTCGCCATCTATTCGAACTGCTGCTTGTTGGTCTAGATAGAGCATTTTTATGAGTTGTACTACATGTGATGGAAAGCCCATTTTCCTCATGATTTCCCAAAGTTTCTGATGTACACAGTCAAATGCTTTTGAATAATCCACAAAACATGAGAATAGGTTTACATTAAATTCTCTGCACTTCTCTATTATTAAACGCATGTTGAATATGTGATCTCTTGTTCCTCTTCCTTGTCTAAATCCAGCTTGAACTACGTTAATCTCTTCTTCCATTTTCTTACGAAGTATTCCCATTATGACTTTTAGTAGAATTTTACTTGCATGACTGATCAGGGCAACCGTTCTATAGTTGGTGCATAATTTCAGGTTGCCCTTTTTTGGTATTGGAATGAAGATAGTTCTCTTCCAATCTTTTGGCCATATACCATATTTCCAAATTTTTGTACATAATGCATGATATATTTGCATGCTTTCTTCTCCTCACGCTTTAATTAGTTCAGCTGGTATCTCATCACATCCAGGTGATTTACCATTCTTCAGGTTCTTTATAGCCCAAGCAATTTCATCTAATGAGGGTTCAGGTTCTGTCTCTGCTGTCATTGGCTCGTGTATCTCATTCATATCCTCACTGTCACTCATATCATACATTCCCCTGCAGTACTCCCGCCATCTTTCTAGAATTTGTCTAGATTCTGTTAAGGTATTTCCCATCTGGTCACAGATAACATTCAATTGAGGTTGAACATTTCTTGTCAATAACTTCATTTCTTTGAACATTTCATAATCTCTTCCAGTCTTATGATATCGCTCTATTCTGGTACAGCGATCTTGTATATATTGATTTTTGTTCTTTCTTGTGTTCTTTCTTATTTCTCGAGTTAAAGATTTATACTTCATCCTGCTGTTATCGGATTCACCTCCTTTCTGTTTAAGTTACCTTTGTTGTTTTATTAATTCTAATGTGTCTGATGTAATCCATGGCTTAAGTTGCTTTTTCTTGGTCGGAATTAAATCTTTGGCTGCAGTTATCAAGATATCTCTAGCTTGTACTGCCAGTTCATCAGGTGTCATTTCTTCTTGTACAGACATCAAGACCCCAAAGCGATTCCTAACTTCTACAGTGTATACATCCGGTTTTTTGTGAGATCAAAACGAAGTGGCCTTGGTCCTCGGGTAAGCTTTTTGAGTTTTAATTTCAGATCTGCTTCTAATAACTGATGATCTGTATCACAGTTTGCACTACGTAGGGTTTTTGCAGATGTTATGCTTGATCTCTATCTTCTTTGTATTAAAATATAATATATCTGATTTTTGGTAATATTGTCTGGAGACTTCCATGTGAAGAGTCTTCTTGGATGTTGTTTAAAAGGCGTGTTGGCTATCGTTAACTCCTTTTCTGTGCAAAATTCAATTAATTTGTCACCTGCATCATTTCTATTTCCTAATCCAAATTGTCCTAAAACGTGTCTCTCATTTTCAGCTCTTCTTGCACCAACTTTTCCATTAAAATCTCCCATTATTATTGTTCTATCATTATGACCAATCTTATTTAATGTGTCTTGTAGTGTGTTGTAAAAATCTTCAATTTCGTCCTCCTCTGCTGTTGAAGTAGGTGCATATATCTGTATGAGAGTTGTGTTTTTGGGATTGCCTTTAAGTCTAATAGTGAGGATTCTATCACTAATTGGATTATATCCCATTAAAGATTTTGCAGTTGTCTTTTCTAAACAAAATGCCACTCCACTCTGGCCTCCGGCGTCTCTACCAGAATAAATGAAAATACTTCCATTTTCAGTTGTAAAATGTCCCTTGCCGCTCCAGCGATGTTCACTAATTCCTAAAATTTGAATGTTTAACCTCTCAATCTCAACACACACTACTGTAAGCTTTCCCTCATACAGACTTCTCACATTCCACGTTGCTATTCTCACTCTGTTTCTTAGTCTGACACAGGGGATTTCCTTGGTAACACAGTCAGGATTAACTCCGTCATCACGATTACTAGTACTGGTCCCTGTGTCACACTCTTCCCCAGTGTTATCTGATCTGCCTGGCCTGGGGGTCTCGCCACCAGATCTCGTTCATGGTTGCTATGGTTTCTTGGCAAGTTTTGCAGAAGGTAGTTTGCTATTGCTTTTCTTCTGGACAGTGACTGTATTAGTCGGTGGCCATAGCCATTGTCTCTACTGATGAGATCATCTGCCTATCGCCGCAGAGTGCAAGACCATAACCAACAACAATCTGTCGGCTGCTCTCACACTCCATCCACCACCTGCTTCCATGGCTTCACGTAACCCTGATCGGGGGGCTAAACGGGTACTCCACCTTGCCCAAGGGTGTCCCGTAGACTAACGGAGGAAAGGAGGCGTCTTACATCTCCTTTGATAGGGGATACCCCTACGCCGCTAACCGGAACCAGTCATATAGTAGGCTTAATATCTCACTTCCAGTGTGCAGTGAGTTAGTATCGGCCAGGCCCTCATATCCGATGATAATGGCTTAGAGGCGTTCAGCCATATCCCTCAGCTGAGAGCTTTATAGTTTTATGTTTCTAGATCAAAAACGCCTTATTCTGATTTTAGACTGCTATCCTCAGTCTACCTACAGAGCACCAGGTTGTGTCTTTATTGGTCTGGTCCCTATCCCAAGACCTGTCCGACATGTAGTTGTGCTTCAGTCGGCAGAGCTCTTGGGGTCATTGGGACACCCAAGCCCCCCCCCCCCCTCTACGGCAAGGTTGAGACATATCGGGGGGTGGGGGGGGGGGAGGAACTACCGACTAGGAGAGCCATGTTGACAGTGAGAGACATAGAAACCTAATCAAAGTGTCCGCGTCATCTAACAAATTGGCGTCTTTTTTCTGCCTAAGTACTTAAAGGTGTTGCTGAAAGCGCATGCGGCTGAAGCAAGTTTGACATTTCATACAGTTTGTCATCATCAGTCTGATAACTCGACGACCTGCAAAGCTTATTATTGTGACTATGTCAACATGAACTATCAGCAACTACTCTATCATTCTAAAACTAGATGGCTCAGTTTGTTTCCAGCTGTTGAGAGGCTGTTGAGGCTGTTTACTGCTTTGAAAGAATATTTTCCTTCTGCAAACCAACAACCTGCTATGATAAAAAAAGAAATTGAGAACGATTTTTCAGAAGTTTACCTTTGGTTTGTGCATTCTTTGATGTCTGTCTTCCAAGTAAAAATTTCGGCCATTGAAAAAGAAGAAACATCAGTGTTAGAGGTTATGAGCCTTCTTCACACAATCTTGGAAGTTTTGAAAGGCAGATTGAAGGAGACATTTATTTCACTGAAAGTCAGGGAGATGTTGAGAAGACTTAACAACAGTGACCGAGAAGAAGAGTGTAATAGTTTTATGGCTGACGTTATCTTGGTGTATGAAGCATGCATTTGTTACTTAGAAAAGTGGTTGAAACCTTTTGATGAACTTCAGTGCTTTGGTTGGATGTACTTAAATAGAATCAAAGACTGTACATTTGATGACCTTTTGACTTACCTGAAAGAGGAGGGTATTATTGTAGATAATGTGCAGTTGTTTGACCAATACTGCAATCTTAAATCATCTGTGCAAGACAAGAATGAACAGTTTGTTTGAAAGACTCTTGCATGAACAGTGGAGTTTAGTTTTCCAAAGGTGGCCAAATGCATGTTGCTTTTCAGAGTTACTTAAAATTTGTGAAGTATTCTTCTGTATCCCTGGACACAATGGCAATGTGGAAAGGGTGCTCTCCTTGAGTAATACTCAATGGACAAAGGAAAGGAACAGACTCTTACTCGACTTTGTATAGGGCATCATTCTCACAAAGTACAATTTGAAGAATCCTACCTGTGAACAGTTTTATGCATACGTGATTGCTAACGAGGATCTTCTTCGAAAAGCTGGCTCCTCCGAGAAATATGTTGCGCAAAGTTTATAAGGTAATAATTTACTATCGGCTGTTTAAATAATGTTTTTTTTTTTTTTAAATCATTTTGAAAAAGGACTCCACTGAATTTATATTTATTTTTTAACATGATTGTTTCTTGGTCGATTCTCTAACAGTAAGATACACTTATCGGCAGCTATTGTAATAAAATTGTACTGATTCTGGGTTTAATCTGGAACGATTCAAATGAAACATTCAATATGTCCTCCTTTGTCTTCCTTTTTGTCTTATTATGTCCACTTATTGGTGCCCAGGTATCTGTCAACCCTATACAGAAGTGTCCCTCATAACATACACATGCGTCACTTTGTCATTTCACAACCCTAATATCTCAAGTCTCCAACCAACAGTTGATAAGGTCACAACCGCGATCCACAAAATTCAAATTTCCTGCGCTAAGGGAGATAAATCGTCTAGTTGGTTAGGATTAGGATTAGGGTTAGAGTGTGTTGTTTAGATCATCTTTATGTGTTGTGCATGTTGATTCGACAATCAAAGTACAGAAGCTATAGAGCAAACATTTAAGTGGCAGAGTTGAAGAAAATATGGAAGGTTTTGGCGATGAGAAATGAGACGTTGCGAAGAGAAAGATGAAAGACAGAGGCACGTTGTGACAGAAAGAAACCAAGAGCGTAGAGATGTCCGATTAGTCTGTAGAAGTGACTCTTTATCAGAACTCTGGAGTAGTAAGTTGAAGGTTTTGGTAATGTAAAATGGAAAAGTGTTGCCGGATAAGAAACAATCTCGAAAAGCTCTGGTAAACAGAATCTTAAGAAGCATTAATCAAAGTACCATTTGTTAAACTATAGATATCCAACACATTATTCTCTTATTCACTGGGAAACTGAAGACGTTGGCCATGTGAAATATGAACAAATTAATTAAGGAAAAAAAAGGTTAGATGTACAAGACAGGAGTGATTTAAAAAAAAAAAAAATGACGAAGACATGAACTTAAGGGACACATTTGTATGACATGTGGGGATACTTCTGTATGAGATTTAGGAAGATAATTGTAAGACAAAAACTTACCAAACAAGGGACACATATTGTATGGCATGTTGGGACACTTCTGTATGAGATGAGAGGCACATTTGAATGAGATAAGGAAGACAGTTAGTTGTACGACATTATGGACACTTCTGTATGATGTTAGGGTCACATCTGTATGTTATGAGGGACACTTCTGTATGATGTTAGAGTCAAATTTGTATGTTATGAGGGACACTTCTGTATACGATAAGGAAGACAGTTGTATGACATTGGGGACACGTCTGTATGATCTTAGGGTCACATTTGTATGTTATGAGGGACACTTCTGTATGATGTTAGGGTCACATTTGTATGTTATGAGGGACACTTCTGTATGATGTTAGGGTCACATTTGTATGTTATGAGGGACACTTCTGTATGATGTTAGGGTCACATTTGTATGTTATAAGGGACACTTCTGTATGATGTTAGGGTCACATTTGTATGTTATGAGGGACACTTCTGTATGATGTTAGGGTCACATTTGTATGTTATGAGGGACACTTCTGTATGATGTTAGGGTCACATTTGTATGTTATGAGGGACACTTCTGTATGATGTTAGGGTCACATTTGTATGTTATGAGGGACACTTCTGTATGATGTTAGGGTCACATTTGTATGTTATGAGGGACACTTCTGTATGATGTTAGGGTCACATTTGTATGTTATGAGGGACACTTCTGTATGATGTTAGGGTCACATTTGTATGTTATGAGGGACACTTCTGTATAAAATAAGGAAGACAGTTGTATGACATTAGGGACACGTCTGTATGAATTGAGGAGTACCTTTGTATGTTATAAACGGACACTTCTGTATGAAATGAGGAGCACTTGTGTATTCCATGAATGACATTTCTGCATGCTGTGAGGATCACATGGAGGAGGAAAAAGAGAAGGGATAAGAAAAAGATGATGAGAAAGAGGAAAACGAGGAGGAAGAAGAGAACAGTAACCCTTACACACCGCCAATGGTATGATAATATTTTTGTAGACACGCCCACTACAGACAATAATAACTGCCATCTGTTATTTTCAATTTTTAAACTTAAAAAAATGTAAAGACCTGAATTAGTAGAGTAATTACAGTGCGCTGATGACGGGGTAGGGGGTTTAATCCCTCTGCTGTTATAACCCGCCCACGGCAGCCATCAACATTAGGTCCCTTGTCCCTGAAAATACCGGAGGCCGAAAGGAATACCGGAAGTAGTAACCTTCCACCCTTATCGAGGAACATACCGGAAGTAGTTATCTCCCCGATCGGCAGGAAATATTAAATTTCAGGATCCAGGTTGTGACGTCTTGTGTCGTTTTTTCGTGAAGCCATATAAGCGGAAAGAAGGAAAAATATGAGTAGCGTCTCCTAATTTCGGAGTGACAAATGTCCTGATATATTCATCATCATCAAGTGCCCTGCCAGCAGGCGTAGGCGTTTATGGCTCTTGTCAAAGTCTTGCTTAGGGCAAGAATTATGGCTCGTATCTTGACAAGTGTGATACTAAATATGTTTATCAAATAACACGAGGCTAACAGCCGATAATATAATTCGCGCTATTTATTCGCGCACTGCACACATCAGAAACAATACAAGCTTCGCGCAATCACAATTCACAATATCCAATAGATTATAAATGCAAGCAATCAATACATCAATATAATAATACATTAATGCACTCCACTTACAAGTCACACAGACAGGCGTTCCATCCCCAACGGTCATACAGGCTAACTATCAAGACATGCATAAAACTCTCAAGCCGCTTTCACACGTCAGTCCGTTACGGCCACCAAGCCTAGTCTGGCTGGACTTTCAGCACACAACACAGTTGTGCTCGAGTCAGCCCGCGTGACCCCTCAATGTTCACGCTGTGTTTCAGCTGATCACCGACTGCTTAGTGTCGCTCAGCGTTGATTGCCTGGCGTTGTTGAAGACGCCGCGTTATAGATGTAGTGCTTATAATAGATCAGCGTTGAATTGTCGGGCGTTGGTGCAGACAACGCGTTATAACTCTGGTTGAGACTCTGACATTCTCCCCCCCCCCCTCATTCTCATGAAAGGTTTTCCTTTCATGTACTCTTTATAGTTGTTCTTTATCTTGTCAGAATCGAACTTTGCACTTCATCCGACGTAACTCTTTAGTTTGTCTTAATATGTACAGGTGATTAGTAAACAATATACATACAAATCCCATGTCTACCCATCAAGCATACTGGTCAAGTACAATCAATTCCATGGTTTTTACCTCGCTGAGACACAGCCAGTCCGGTAGGTTACGGCTAACTTGCCCCTACCTCTCCACCAAAAAGAAAAATTACAAATAATCAGGTGAGTCTGTGAGTATCTACCTATAAGATAACTCCGACATTGGACATCTACCCTTATCTAATAGAATATCAAATGAAGGTCTTCAGTTTTGGTAAGTTTTCCCATATACACATGACGTCACATTGACGTGATACCTATTAGGCAAACATGGTAGTTTCAATACATATTTACACATCACCAACAATATTTAGTTATGTCCCTTGGTTATGGAACAAAAGTTAGGGACAGTAATTTTATCATGCTTTCAACAAAATAAATTACAAGTAACGTTTTCTTTCTTAGTGTCATAATTTGATCCTCCTTGACAAAAGTGCACAAAAGGTCACTCTTGTGAAAAAGTAAATCAAGCTACGATGCTGAGATTACATCTAACAAAACTCGACATATACAATTTCGTATATGGATATGTTTCATACCCAAATTTTCATACAAATGTCATAAATTTATAAACATTTTATTATGGTATGCTAACTTTCAAATTAATATGGACATCCAACGGAAGTGTATAGCTGTTTTATTGCACACTCAAGGTCTCTCGTTTTAGATGTACTTTAAATATACAGAGCACCCAGATCTTGTCATCAGCTGTTGGATAGCTTCTTCCGTCTTATCCTCGGATTAGGTTGTCAAGGTCATCATTCGTACTTGTTAAAACGTCGTGGACCATCTTTGTAGCTGTACTCAGGATTACTTGGCGCTGTTCAAGCTCAGTACATCTTTGGGTCCTGTAGTACTGTCCTGTGACACTTGTGGTGTCTATTTCTTATAATACTACATATTTACAATAGTAATGGCATTCTTTCACATTTCTCACATTCATTCGCATAAGAATAATAATAATAATATGTACACAATATATTTACAATGGGAGATTAAATCTTCCCTATCACACTGTTCTTCACAGCGTAACTGACATAAAGTCACAATTGGCTGTGGTGTTGAGCACTATTTACGTTGCAGTTTATACACCATCTGCAATGTGCTCGGGTGTTACCTGGCTATTGGGTGAGTCGTATGGACATCTCGATAGAAGATCTGCCAGAGAGTTATGTGAGCCTCGTATATGTCTGATTTCGAAGCTATAGTCCTGTAGAAGAAGGGACCATCTGGCCACTCTGTGGTTACTTGGGGTACCACTGGTGATGAATGTCAAAGGGCTATTGTCTGTTTCAATAATGAAGTGTTTACCTAAAAGAAATCTCGAAAGTTTACGTACCGAGAACACAAGAGCGAGGGCTTCAAGTTCCGGCATGCTGTAATTTCGTTCACTGGTGTTCAATTTCCGGGAGACGTAGTATACCGGGTACAATATTTGGTCGTGCTCTTGAAGCAGTACCCCTCCAATGGCTACGGAGCTCGCATCGCCTCTTAGCCTGAAAATAGTGCTAAGATCAGGTAATTTTAGAATAGGTTCACTGGAAAAATAAGATAGTACTTTCGCAAATGCAGGCCTTAAACATTCGCTATTTACAATAACTTTTGGATGTTTGTTTGTTAGTAAATCAGTGAAACATTTGGTCAATTCAGCAAAATGAGGAATAAATTGTCTATAGTAATTCAAAAGACCTAACACACTTCGCAACTCTTTTTTGGTTGTCGGAAGCGACAATTTCAAATTTCTAGACATGATGTTATCGTCAGTTGATATGAAGCCATTTGAGATCTTATAGCCCAAAAAGGTGATTTCTTGAAAGGATATATCAACTTTGGATGGTTTTATTGTCAGTCCATGTTGTCTAATCATGTCGAATGTCTGCTGTAATGCTGTTCTGTGGTCTGTCATGTTCCTTGTATGTATGCAAATGTCTTCCATGTACCAAATGATGTTGGAAATGCCTGTTAAAAGTCGTCTTGTCATTCTGACAAAGGTTGCTGGAGCATTAACTAGCCCGAATGGCAACTTGCACCATTCGTATAGTTCCCAGGGTGTGGCAAATGCTGTCAGATACATACTGTTCCCATGTACAGGTATTTGCCAGTAACCTTTTGTCATGTCCAGTTTAGTAAAGTAACGTGAGTCAGTCAGTTCAATTAGTATGTCTTCACAGTTGCTCATTGGTTCTAAATCCAATTGGTCTAGGGGTATGATTCTTGCTTCGGGTGCGAGAGGTCCCGGGTTCATCTCCCGGATGAGCTCCCACGTTCGCACTTGTCAAAGTCTTGCTTAGGGCAAGAATTATGGCTCGTATCTTGACAAGTGTGATACTAAATTTGTTTATCAAATAACACGAGGCTAACAGCCGATAATATAATTCGCGCTATTTATTCGCGCACTGCACACATCAGAAACAATACAAGCTTCGCGCAATCACAATTCACAATATGCAATAGATTATAAATGCAAGCAATCAATACATCAATATAATAATACATCAATGCACTCCACTTACAAGTCACACAGACAGGCGTTCCATCTCCAACGGTCATACAGGCTAACTATCAAGACATGCATACAACTCTCAAGCCGCTTTCACACGTCAGTCCGTTACGGCCACCAAGCCTAGTCTGGCTGGACTTTCAGCACACAACACAGTTGTGCTCGAGTCAGCCCGCGTGACCCCTCAATGTTCACGCCGTGTTTCAGCTGACCGCCGACTGCTTAGTGTCGCTAAGCGTTGATTGCCTGGCGTTGTTGAAGACGCCGCGTTATAGCTGTAGTGCTTATAATAGATCAGTGTTGCATTGTCGGGCGTTGGTGCAGACAACGCGTTATAACTCTGGGTGAGACTCTGACAGCTCTCCACAGATCTCGGTCTTTGGTTTTCTGGATCAACTCTGCTGCTGATATTCCCCCATGCCACCGTCTCAATCCATCCAGCATCATTTCTCTTGGTCTACTTCTGACCCTCTTCCCCTCGATCTTTCCAGTTGTCACGATGTTCTCCAATGCCTCTCATCTCATCACATGACAGAAGAATGATATTTGTCTCTTTCTTATTGTTGTATATAATGTTCTAGTTTCATTAGCCTGTTTCAGGCAGTCGTTGTTAGTTACTCTAGCAGTCCAAGGAGTTTGCAACATTCGTCTCAGGAACCACATCTCTGTTGCTTCTAATTTCTTCTTACTTTGTTCATTTACATTCCAAGATTCACTGCCATACAGCAAAACTGGTCCTACATAGCATTTCAGCACTCTATTTCTTACATTCAGTGATAGTGACTTATTGCATAAGATACTCTTCATTTTCTTAAATGCGGCCATTGCCTGCCCTATTCTGCTCTTAATCTCTGTTGTACATCTTCCATCTGATGTTATAAATGCCCCTAGGTATCTAAAATTATCCAGTTGGTTAAGAATTTTTCCTTCTATTTCTATGTCACATTTTGGTGTCACAATTTTCTTTGATATCCCCATTGTTGGTATACTGGTATACTACTTATCAGAATAATTAAATATACATAAAGAATGACAAACATGCAGACAGGTAGAGCCCAGCCGTTATTAATATTAAAAATCGGGACAGTCTGAAGAAGAGACACGTTGTAAAACAAACATGGCCGCAGAATTCGGATGTGTCGACCTAACGGCGCAAGAACGCAGCTCTGCTGTAAACAGGCACAGCGCAATCACGTCCGAAAAAAACTCTCCGGATGAAGGCAGAAGAAGAAAAAGAAACAAGCATGTGACAGTCGTAAAAAAAAAGCTCCACTGATAGTTAGACAAACATAGACAAGACTAGCAGACAGATGTTTTGATGCATGTAAGCAAGAAATAGGAAAACAGAAAGACAATCGTTATGATAGATTAGCAAAGAGAAAATGCTGCCAACAGGAACATTATGAGATGAGGTACGGCTAGAAAATGACAGACATAAAAGATAGGTAGGTAACCAAAGAATGAGAGCTATAAATACAGACCCACACAAGGACAGTCAGACAGATTTAAATGAAGGCTAACAAACCGAATACAGTCTTAAAGACACTTTTTTTTTGCATATCCTTAACAGGACATCGCTGTCAACACCAGCATCTTTCAGCTGTATGTTGATTTCTTGGCAAGATTACGCTCAGTAGTTTGCCATTGCTTTCTGAGCGGCCGGCTCACATACCCCATAAGTTACCGATGCGATTCGAACCACCGCTGATTCTCACCGTCATCACGTTAACCACGAGAGTATACGAGATTACGGAGAAAAGTCGTAACCTCTAAGCCAGGAAACCGGCTTAAAGACACTGCCATGATACTTATGTGGAGGTGTTGACGTAAAGATTGATTGATTGATTGATTGATTGATTTAATAACCGACATCACAGCATTCGGGGCATTCCCATAAGCGCTCCATCCCCATCCTCAGAGCCAGCGATAATACTGCTGACTATGATTACTAGAATAATGGTCGGTATACATACAAATCAGGCATCTGCTCAGACGAAAGGATCAAGACAGACGCAAAGCGGCAGCTGGTATAACATTTATTCCAAGACGATGTACATCGCATGTCATTTGTGATTCAACTTATAATGTAGGGCGCTGGTTGATAGTGTCAAGTGTGAATAGTACATGAGTTGCTGTGGGAGTATCGCTGATCTAGTATGTATTATGTGGCGTCCGTCCAATTTGCGTCTACTGCATAATTTGTATTACTTGTAGCTAAGTTTGCATGGTTCGCTAAGCTGCCTAGTGCCTGCATGACGGGCTCTTTCTTTCCAAATTCAGAACAGCTTATCGTGAGTTTTCCTCGTGCCAACCCGAGATGTTGTCACTAGAGCTTACTGGCTAGCCACTTTACTGGCTTTCTGCGCCTGTCGCGTGTTTATGTCTTTCTATATTCTGTGTTAGTTGAACTGTTGTATAACTTTTTTAACCCTTGAAATCAAGTCTTTCAGCCATAATTAACTCCATCTAGATACCTGACGCCGGTCTCTCTTGCCGAGGTGTTACACCACTTTCTCCGTAATCCCGTTTATCACGCAGAGTCTCGTAGCGGTGTAGCGGGCGAAAACTGGGAGCGGTTCTTCCCCCGCTGGTGACTTGCAGGATAACTGAGCCGGCCTCTCAGAAAGCAATGGCAAACTACTGAGCGTAATCTTTCCAAGAAATCAACAGACAGCTGAAAGATGCTGCTGTTGACAGCGATGTCCTGTAAAAGGATATGCGAATAAAAAGATACCTGACAGTCATAATTATAGTCAAATATACGTGGAAACCAACATGTGCATTTGAAACTGAACACACAGGATGTGATAATAAATAAAATTATGATACCCGTATATTTACGTAAGCCTATAATTTGACACAAATCAGCTCTGTAAATATGTCAGATTCCTGAACAATTACTCATGCCATCTGGCACAGTAAATAATATGAACTCATGTAATTTTAAAATAAATTTAACATTCTGGTATGTATAGTATTACTGGCTTCCGTCATTTACTGGCATATTTAACTAAAGAAATGAGGACAACAGTTTTTTTAAAATTTTAAATTGCACTTTTTTTTATCATCATCACGATGATCATCATTAACTTCCACATTTGCCGTCAAGGATTGTGTGGGGAGGTATCGTTGATGTTCAAATATTCGATGAGTGACACTGGATAGTGTCATTCCGTGTAATTGCACAATATCTATAATTCATAAATAAACACACTTAGTATTGTTTGACACTTATAGAAGGAGAAGAAGGAATTAGAGATTAGAGGACGCACTAGACAACATAAAATTTGAAAGCTATAGATACCGACCGGGATTCGAACCTGTCACCTCCAAACGACGACGGCGCCTCGCTGCAGGAACAAGTGCACTTCGACGCATTACCAGCTAGACACCCCCCTCCCCCCCCCCCCCCTAAAAAAAAAAAAGAGTCTTCATTAGTCAGGTCTATCATACACATGAACCTACAACTATGGAATACGGACAGAATTAGTATCAAACCATTGAGATAGCACCATAGGTCTCATAATTTTATATTAAACCAGAATAGCTCAAATAACAAACACAAAAACATCGGGCCGTAATGCTGTGTCCAGTATATTCACAAACAATTAAAAAAGAGAAATGATTGGTCGGTTCAATTTAGTACTTCAGAAAGCAATGGCAAACTACTGAGCGTAATCTTGCCAAGAGATCAACATACAGCTGAAAGATGCTAGTGTTGACAGCTAAGTCCTGTAAAGGATATGCTTAAAAAAAAAAAAAAAAAAAAAAAAAAAAAAAAAAAAAAAAAAAAATTACCTTAGTAATACCTCTACATATTGCCTTTGAGCCTCAAAGGGTCCCCCAATTCATTTCCTGTGTAATACTAGTAGTAGTAGTAGTAGTAGTAGTAGTAGTAGTAGTAGTAGTAGTAGTAGTAGTAGTAGTAGTAGTAGTAGTAGTAGTAGTAGTAGTAGTAGTAGTAGTAGTAGTAGTAGTAGTAGTAGTAGTAGTAGTAGTAGTAGTAGTAGTAGTAGTAGTAGTAGTAGTAGTAGTAGTAGTAATAAAAATAAATAAAAATAAAAAAAATAATAAAAATGGGAATATTCTTCAACAAGTGAATCGGTACTATTATCTCGGAACAGTCGTAACATCTGATGGGAGATGCCTTGAAGAGATTAGAACAAGAATTGCCATGGCGAAAGTAGCCTTTAGCAAGATGAAAATCATTCTGACCAATAAAAATATGTCAATCGAAACGAGAAAAAGAGTGTTGAGGGGATACATAGAGCCTGTTCTTTTGTATGGGTGTGAAACTTGGACAATGAGCAGTCAAGCTGAAAAGCATCTGATGGCTGCAGAAATGTGGTTTCTGAGGAAAATGCAAAGAATACCATGGACAGACAGAAAAACCAATGACCAAATATTACAGGAGACAAATAAAAATCGTATTTTGATTAGGGAAATTAGACTTAGACAGTCACAATTTTTTGGACATGTTATGAGAATAAATGGATTGAAGAACTTAGGGACAACTGGCAACATCGAAGGGAACAGACCAAGAGGAAGAACGAGAGGAAAATACCTGGATGGCTTAGCCACATGGCATGGACGAGACAGGAACACTGAGCTGATCCACGACGCCGGTGATCGAGTGAAAT
>OY992883.1:92985418-93013492 GCA_963921405.1 Cepaea hortensis | reverse complement strand
CTCACTCAGAGTGTTACGCGTTGGTCTTTCCTTGTTTCTTAAGAGAGCTATCTTCTTTTTATCAATCAAGGGCTGCAGTATCTGGCTTTTTGCCGCAAACCAGTCTTGCCTCTTATGATCCACAGTGCCGTAAACCCCTACCGCTGTTTTATAAATAGTTTCCTTAAGTTTACTCCATTTATCATTTACTATACAATTTTCTGATGTATCATTGAAAGCGTCTTCAAGTTGCTGTTGAAATTCAAAGCACTTTCCAGGATCGTGAGTGTTAGTAATATTAATCCTGGGGCTAGACTTGTGTTTAGCTGTGTAGATTCTCTTTGGTCTCAGTCTAACCCTTGCAACAACCAAAGAATGATCTGTATCACAGTCAGCACTGTGGTAACTTCGAGTTAATGATGTATGGTTCAGATGTTGTCTCCGTGTGATAATGAAGTCCAGCTGATGCCAATGGCTGGATCTTGGATGCTTCCATGTGACCTTGTGCATCTCTTTTGTTTTAAAAAAGGAATGTGTAATACATAGGTCGTTTCTAGTGCAATGCTCCAGCAGCATTTGCCCATTATCATTCATGCGACCGATGTTGTATTTTCCAAGGCACACTGGCCATGACCTCGCGTCCTTGCCCACACGAGCATTGAAATCACCGAGCATATAAATGTAGTCGGATTTTGGAACTGCCTTGATCGCAGAGTCTAGCTGCTCATAGAACGTATCCTTCACATCATCAGAGGAAGCGAGTGTCGGTGCATATGCAATGAGAATGGTGGCATATCCACAAGAGGTTGTCAAGCGCAGTGATAATAATCTTTCATTACCTCCAGCTGGGATATCAATCATTCCCAGTAGCGAATTCTTCACTGCATAGCCCACACCATGTTGCCTTTTTTCTGCCTGCCCTCTTCCCTTCAAAAAAAAAGGTGTAATTGTTTTCCCTGAGTGACCTTTCCTCAGCGAGGCGAGTCTCCTGCAGGCCAGTAATATCAATGTTAAGACGGTTGAGTTCAGCATCAATCACAGCCGTTTTTCTCACATCGTCAATATTTGTCAAGTCAGTGGAAAATCCTGGACACATGGTTCTCACGTTCCAGGTTGCAAGCCGTAGCTTGAGGTTTCTATTCTTTTTATTAGTACCTGGTGGATTGGTTTTACAGCCTGCGATTCAGATTTTGTCCTAGCCCCAAGCACCCATTGAAGCAGGGAGGCTGTGGCGGATCAGCACCCAATTGGCCGGGGGCTGCCCAGCTTGAGGCGGGCGGTAGCTGATCAGTGACACCTGTAGGTGTCTCCCACCGTCAGAGGCAACGCGTGGCGCCCCATGTCTACACCAACTGACAAGGACTTATAACCCGTAACAGTTGCCTCTCGCTTTGATTCCGAGACCGGTTAAGACCAGGGATGGAGTTATTGTCTCTCCATAGCACAAAGCCTGGGCTAAAATAAAGAAACCATGTGTTGCCCATGCAGCATGATCCCTCTCTCGGCCTGCCTAGTTCACACCAGAGGAAAGTTAACACCTATACATCTGGAACAAGACAAGCTGCAGAAGCTGCCGGATCAGCAAAGCAATGCTCTAACTGTCCGCCTGTCGGAGCTTTGATCCTAGACCAGCTGCCAACCAAGGCTTAGGGCCTGGTCTGCCCTGCCATGACTTATTTTGTCTTTGGGTTGCATTTCCTCGCACCAGGATAAGGCTAGTACCCTCCCAATTGCGCTCTTCCGCCCGAAGCCGTTGGCACAATGTGCAGTGTCGGGTTTGGTAAGCGCCGCCCAACATTCGGCACTGACAGAAAGCAGGTAGTACCGTCTACTGTCATACGGTAGCTCAGTCATATCTGACTAAGACCTGACACCATCATACAGGTCACAACTGAAAACCTTAAAAAGTAAAAATGGCCGATAATATTGATTTTAGTGGGTATAGCTTAGTGAAATTCGTTGGTAAGGGATGGGTAGCAGTTATTAGTGGTCCGTAGAGTGTCATAGTGACCTATACACTATCATCATACAGGTGATAAATGAAAACTTTAAAAAGTACAAATTGCCTATATTATTGATTGTAGCGGGTATAGATTAGTGAAATTCGTTGGTAATGGGTGAGTAACGGGTATTAGTGCTCTGTAGTGTTTCGTAGTGACATATACACTATTATCATACAGGTGACAAGTGAAAACCTTAAAAAGTAAAAATGGCTATTATTATTGATGTTAGCGGGTATAGCTTAGTGAAATACGTTGGTAAGGGGTGGGTAGCAGTTATTAGTACTCTGTAGAGCGTCGTAATGGACTATACACTATCACCACACAGGTTACAAATGAAATCCTTAAAAAGTACAAATGGCCGATATTATTGATGTTAGCGGGTATAGCTTAGTGAAATTCATTGGTAATGGGTGGATAGCGGTTATTAGTGATCTGTAGAGGGTCGTAGTAGTGTAAACAATAGCATCACACAGGCTACAAATGAAAACCTTTAAAAGGAAAATGACCGATATTATTGACATTAGTGGGTATATCTTAGTGAAATTCGTTGGTAAGTGGTGGGTAGCGGTTATTAGTGCTCTGTAATGTGTCGTAGTGACCTATACACTACCATCATACATACATTGGCACCTTTCCGTTTTGACAGACGATAGTTTGGTACATTGTGCTTCAGAAAGGCTTAATAACTACGATCCATGACGGTGGCGAGTGTGGCTGGTAAGACCAATTCTTGCTGCAAATGTTTGCCCACAATAGGTGCATGTGAAAACATGGTCATTTCCACCATTTTGCACCATCTTACGTTTCTCACGCTCTGTGTGTGCTTTATCTGCAATCATTTTCTCCTTTGACTTTATTCCATTTCTAATAGTTGCCCTCCAAGCAACACGTTCAGCGGCGACGTGTTCCCATTGTGCATTATCAATGCCTGTATCAATCATGTCCCGCTTACACACATCTTTGTATCGTAGTAGAGGCCGACCCTGAGATCTCCTACCCGTCTGTAATTCACCAAAAATGATGTCCTTTGGTATTCTACCATCATTCATCCTCCTAACATGTCCTATCCATCTAAGTCTACGAAGACTGAGCATGGAATACATCGTCACACAACCTGATCTTTCCAATACTTCAGTATTTGTGATTTCGTCTTGCCACTTAATACCAAGAATTCTTCGCAGACACCGCATATGAAAGCTGTTTAAACGTTTCTCTTGGCGTTAGTAAGTTGTCCAGGTTTCACTGCCATAAAGAAGAGTACTAACGACACAGGCTTGGTAGACGAGGACTTTTGTTTTGGCAGTAAGCTTCCTGTTCTCCCAGACTCTTTGTGCTAACATGTTCATTGTTGTTGCTGCCTTGCCAATCCTGATGTTGATTTCCTGATCGAGGGATAATTTGCTATTTACCTCTGATCCTAGATATGTAAAATGGTCTACTATCTCCAATTCGGCGTCGTCAATAAAGATTGATGGTACACCATGCGCACCTTGTGACATAATCTGTGTCTTCTTTTTGTTAATTGTTAAACCAAATTCAGAACAAGCATTGAAGAATGCAGATAGTAGATGTTGTAATTCTTCCTCAGAGTGGAGCATAATCGCAGCATCATCCGCAAAAAGCAACTCTCTGATTAGTACCCTGCTAATTTTGGTCTTGGCCTTCAATCTCTGAGCATTATAGAGGCCACCATCTGAGCGTGAGTGAATGTATATACCGTCATCCTGATCACGAAAGGCATATTTCAGTAGAAGTGAAAAGTATATCCCAAAGAGGGTGGGGGATAGTACAAAACCTTGCTTAACTCCACTCTTGATTTCAAACTCTTCTGAAGTTGAGCCATCAAACTTGATTATACCCTTCATGCCTGTGTGGAACGATTCCACAATGGACAGAAGAGTTGGTGGGCAGCCAATCTTCTTTAGTGCTTTGAACAGACCCTCACGACTGACCAAATCGAATGCCTTTGTGAGGTCGATGAAGGCAATAAACAGTGGCTGATTTTGTTCCCGGCTTTTTTCTTGCATCTGTCGCAATGAGAATATCATATCAATGGTAGACCGGTTCTGACGGAAGCCGCACTGTGATTCGGGGTAGACTTGATCTCCCAGGACTTGAAGTCTGCGCAGGACAATTCTGGCAAATACTTTCCCAACAATACACAGAAGTGATTTACCCCTATAGTTGTTACAGTCACTCCGATCTCCCTTGTTCTTGTACAGCGTTATGATGTTTGAATCTTTGAAATCCCGTGGGACTTGTCCTTCTCGCCAGCATAGCTCTATTAGCTGGTGGATCTGTAGAGCGAGTGTGTGTCTTGCCCACTCCTGATTACCTCTATTGGAATCCCATCCTTACCTGGAGCCTTGCCAGATGCAAGCTCATTTATAGCACACTTAACTTCTGTTATAGTGGGAAGTGTGTCCAGGTGGTCAAGAGTTGGCAGGGCCTCTATGGCGTTGAGGGCATCATCCGCTAGCTTGGTCTCACTTGAGTAAAGCTCTAAATAGTGCTCGACCCATCTATCCATCTGCTGTTTCTTATCAGTGATGATTTCTCCAGTCAAGGTTTTCAGCGGTGCACTTCTTTTGATCATTGGACCACAGGCTTTCTTTATCCCTTCATACATGCTTCTGATGTTTCCCTTATCACTTGCGATTTGAATGGACTCACATAACTTGATCCAATAGTCATTCGCACACTGCCTGGCAGCCTTTTCACATCCTTCCTCGCTTGCTTCAGCTCACTCAGAGTGTTACGCGTTGGTCTTTCCTTGTTTCTTAAGAGAGCTATCTTCTTTTTATCAATCAAGGGCTGCAGTATCTGGCTGTTTGCCGCAAACCAGTCTTGCCTCTTATGATCCACAGTGCCGTAAACTCCTACCGCTGTTTTATAAATAGTTTCCTTAAGTTTACTCCATTTATCATTTACTATACAATTTTCTGATGTATCATTGAAAGCGTCTTCAAGTTGCTGTTGAAATTCAAAGCACTTTCCAGGATCGTGAGTGTTAATAATATTAATCCTGGGGCTAGACTTGTGTTTAGCTGTGTAGATTCTCTTTGGTCTCAGTCTAACCCTTGCAACAACCAAAGAATGATCTGTATCACAGTCAGCACTGTGGTAACTTCGAGTTAATGATGTATGGTTCAGATGTTGTCTCCGTGTGATAATGAAGTCCAGCTGATGCCAATGGCTGGATCTTGGATGTTTCCATCTGACCTTATGCATCTCTTTTGTTTAAAAAAAAGTAGTTTGTAATACATAGGTCGTTTCTAGTGCAATGCTCCAGCAGCCTTTGCCCATTATCATTCATGCGACCGATGTTGTATTTTCCAGGGCACACTGGCCATGTCCTCGAGTCCTTGCCCATACGAGCATTGAAATCACCGAGCATATAAATGTAGTCGGATTTTGGAACTGCCTTGATCGCAGAGTCTAGCTGCTCATAGAACGTATCCTTCACATCATCAGAGGAAGCGAGTGTCAGTGCATATGCAATGAGAATGGTGGCATATCCACAAGAGGTTGCCAAGCGCAGTGTTAATAATCTTTTATTACCTCCAGCTGGGATATCAATCATTCCCAGTAGCGAATTCTTCACTGCATAGCCCACACCATGTTGCCTTTTTTCTGCCTGCCCTCTTCCCTTTCAAAAAAAGGTGTAATTGTTTTCCCTGAGTGACCCTTCATAAGCGAGGCGAGTCTCCTGCAGGCCAGCAATATCAATGTTAAGACGGTTGAGTTCAGCATCAATCACAGCCGTTTTTCTCACATCGTCAATATTTGTCAAGTCAGTGGAAAATCCTGGACACATGGTTCTCACGTTCCAGGTTGCAAGCCGTAGCTTGAGGTTTCTATTCTTTTTATTAGTACCTGGTGCATTGGTTTTACAGCCTGCGATTCAGATTTTGTCCTAGTCCCAAGCACCCATTGAAGCAGGGAGGCTGTGGCGGATCAGCACCCAATTGGCCGGGGGCTGCCCAGCTTGAGGCGGGCGGTAGCTGATCAGTGACACCTGTAGGTGTCTCCCACCGTCAGAGGCAACGCGTGGCGCCCCATGTCTACACCAACTGACAAGGACTTATAACCCGTAACAGTTGCCTCTCGCTTTGATTCCGAGACCGGTTAAGACCAGGGATGGAGTTATTGTCTTTCCATAGCACAAAGCCTGGGCTAAAATAAAGAAACCATGTGTTGCCCATGCAGCATGATCCCTCTCTCGGCCTGCCTAGTTCACACCAGAGGAAAGTTAACACCTATACATCTGGAACAAGACAAGCTGCAGAAGCTGCCGGATCAGCAAAGCAATGCTCTAACTGTCCGCCTGTCGGAGCTTCGATCCTAGACCAGCTGCCAACCAAGGCTTAGGGCCTGGTCTGCCCTGCCATGACTTATTTTGTCTTTGGGTTGCATTTCCTCGCACCAGGATAAGGCTAGTACCCTCCCAATTGCGCTCTTCCGCCCGAAGCCGTTGGCACAATGTGCAGTGTCGGGTTTGGTAAGCGCCGCCCAACATTCGGCGCTGACAGAAAGCAGGTAGTACCGTCTACTGTCATACGGTAGCTCAGTCATATCTGACTAAGACCTGACACCATCATACAGGTCACAAATGAAAACCTTAAAAAGTAAAAATGGCCGATAATATTGATATTAGTGAGTATAGCTTAGTGAAATTCGTTGGTAAAGGATGGGTAGCAGTTATTAGTGGTCCGTAGAGTGTCATAGTGACCTATACACTATCATCATACAGGTGATAAATGAAAACTTTAAAAAGTACAAATTGCCTATATTATTGATTGTAGCGGGTATAGATTAGTGAAATTCTTTGGTAATGGGTGAGTAACGGGTATTAGTGCTCTGTAGTGTTTCGTAGTGACATATACACTATTATCATACAGGTGACAAGTGAAAACCTTAAAAAGTAAAAATGGCTATTATTATTGATGTTAGCGGGTATAGCTTAGTGAAATACGTTGGTAAGGGGTGGGTAGCAGTTATTAGTACTCTGTAGAGCGTCGTAATGGACTATACACTATCACCACACAGGTTACAAATGAAATCCTTAAAAAGTACAAATGGCCGATATTATTGATGTTAGCGGGTATAGCTTAGTGAAATTCATTGGTAATGGGTGGATAGCGGTTATTAGTGATCTGTAGAGGGTCGTAGTAGTGTAAACAATATCATCATATGGGTTACAAATGAAAACGTTAAACAGTAAAAATTGCCGATATTATTGATTTTAGTTGGTATATCTTAGTGAAATTCGTTGGTAAGGGGTGGATATAGGTTATTAGTGCTCTGTAGAGGGTCATAGTGGTGTAAACACTATCATCACACAGGCTACAAATGAAAACCTTTAAAAGGAAAATGACCGATATTATTGACATTAGTGGGTATATCTTAGTGAAATTCGTTGGTAAGATTTGGATAGCGGGTATTAGTGATATGTAGAGTGTCGTAGCGGTGTAAACACTATCATCATACTGGTTATAACTGAAAACCTTAAAATGTAAAGATGGCCTGCATTATCATCTTTACCGCGTATGGCTTAGTGAAATTCGTTAGTAAGTGGTGGGTGGATGGTGGAGTATGTTAATAAGTGCATCCTAACACTATCATCACCCGGTTTTCAGAGCTTCGAATGAAAACATTAAAAAGTAAAAATTACCGATATTATTGAAGTTAGCGAGTATGGCTTAGTGAAATTAATTGGTAATGGACGGGTGAGTGGTGGTGAGGCTAGATAGGTGCTTATGATCATTGCTAAGGGGTGGTCGAGTGGCAGGGTGGCTAGATAAATACGTCCGTTCCCTGTTAAGAGCAGGAGGAGGTGCTAGAAAAAGACTCTCTTTCGTTGGTAAAGGGTGGGTGAGTGGAAGTTGGCTAGATAGTTGCTTCTGAACATTGTTAAGGGGTGGTCGACTGACAGGGTGGCTAGATAAATAGTCCATTCCTTGATAAGATCCGGAGGCTAAGTCTCATATTAATGTCTGAGGCATGAACTCATAGTTAGCTGAGGTGAGGGTGATCTCCTAGGTGACTCAACACGTGGCGATGCCATAAATGAACTTGCATGATCATGTTCAGACATGTGTTTGGGGAAAACTGGAGGATGACTCAGAGCGTACTGAACGAATAACGATACAGCCGAGCCACTTAAGTAATGGTCACAACGGATCAAATATGGCGCTGCTTCCTGTTACATGTATAAGGACACAACCAGACCACGTGGCTAATGACTCAACTTGTCAAATATGGTGCTGCTTCCGCTCTCATCCATAAAAATACACCTGAAACACGTGGTTAAGAGGGATACTACAGAAAAACTCTCTCAGTGGACCTAACTCATGTTGATCATCATGTATGGGAGTGATTCCACTATATTGTCAACAGGTCATCTGAAGACTAAAAGGTCACGCTTCTCTTTCTCTCTCTCTTTTCTATATCCGTTATGGAGGTCCACCGAGTAACACCGAAGAACATCCCACCCTCAATAAATATAAGACACTTTTGATTGTAGTGTCAGATGTCGGGGTGCCCCACCGGCTAGATAAAAATATTATTCACTGGCGAGCAACCCTAAATAGTCAGAAACTGACTAGGGACAAAATCTATATGGCTGAACTACAGATTAAGCCCATGAATATCCAACGAACAGCTCCAAGTGGCTCGTTACAAAATAAAATGAACTGTGCTGAATATTCGCCAAGGAATGGGAAAGAGAAGGTTAGCTAAGATAGATGTTTAAGTCTAAATATATTAGTATAGACGACTATCTCAGTACAGGTTTTTCTCCCTGACTGCTCCTTTCCTTGGTGTGTAAGTGAACCCCCACCAATGTACACAACAACACGTATGCACAATTGGAATTAAAATATAACGAGAGAACTATGAGTTACAATATTACAACATTTATTTACTAATCATAGACATCTGATGGTTTTTAATATGAGGACGATGAAATCATATAACATATTGTGATGAGAAACATTACGTAACTTTACTTGTTACTTCATCTATCTGGAACTGTGGTCCAGATCCCCACTCTCCAGTAGACTCAACAAAAGAAACAGCTTGCCGGTATTCTGACGATCCTGTCAGTCCTGACACTCCTAGTCAGTAGTCTCTAGTCTTGAGATCTATAACATAGGTGCTCCTTGTGAGAGCTTGAAAGAAAGTCAAGAATGTGTTATATCAGTTCTACATCAGCGCAATCCTAATTAAAACATATCATAACACAAACATATACAATGACCAGTCTGGCCAAGTGTATCTTCCAGCTCTACTGTGTTCACCATCCTCCTTCTCCCTACTGTCTTTAGTCTGGGACGGGCTTTTCAATTGTCTCACACGCCTGTAATGATTACATTTCTGTCGCTTCATGTCCATGTCGCTAATACCGAAATTCTGTGTCGTACAGCCGCTCCGTCCAATGTTAGTTTAGCAGCCCACAGGGTCGGTAAAGGTATTATAATAATGCCGGGTCATCCGGGCTTACAAGCCGTGACCAGTAGCCGTGCCAGGTTTCCATGCATTACCGTGGACGCACGCCCACAATACACTGAGAAAGTTTAGCACCCTATACCAATTGTGGGTAATGTCTGTACCATTACACCTCTGCTTCCAACACAATCATTGGCCAATGGGCCAATACGCAGACAATAGCATAACACTTCATATTGGTAGGTTTGCATATGACAAATCAAAATATCAAACATCCAATACTCATAAACATATTGATTAAACTAGACATATTATGATACTTTAACATCATAACATAATGCACTAGTTAGTTTATGAAATTACACATACATACATCCAACATATCCGTAAACATTATATTACTTCAAGATGGACATATAATGATACTCAACATAATAGCATCAGGCATTATTAATGAGTACTAATATTGTATAGCTACAAAATGAGATATACAACAAGTCTAATTGAAGTTACCACACAGACCAGCCATATTTGCTGAGCTGCCCGGTTTAATCACCACTTAGTTACTGCTGTTGTAAGAATTAAATAAATAGTCAGTTGACTATATTCTGTACAACAAATGCACACACCAAAAGGCAACTAGGATAGTGTACAAAGAAATGACAAGCATCTACCAAGACACCTAAAAGTATACTTAGACAATGATATGCCTTTCACAAGTTTCTACTTCTCAGAAGAGTAATACATGAAGCACAACGATATTGAACACAGGACTTAGAAAGAACACTCAAGTAACCTACGCCAAAGATAGTTCTTGCAATAACCTAGATCAGATATAGACTGGAATTCAGTACATACACCTAAAATACTTAGTTACTAAGAAATCTACATTTACTCTCTCTTCTCACCTGTTCGAATGTCTGACTTATTCTAAAGGGACCAGGTCTGCATGGGTTTTTATACCTAGCCTAGCAGTAGACCCTTATCTCCCAGGAATTCAAGTCATCAATTCTTCCTTTATCTCCCCCTTGCGTTAATTGCAATTATCACTGCAATTGGCCATCACACCTTGCTCCTCTCTGTCTGATACAAAGTCCACAGGCCCAGTGTTAATTGCCTTATCAGCTATGTTTTCACACATTCCTGAGTCTGCCAGTCAGAGTGGACGGGGCTTGTTTACCGCCCTGGGGCTATTATCTCTCCCTGTGTCAATGTTGTTCACGCCTGGGTGGTTTTATTTCACTCACTGGCCCAGTTCATTGTTGATTCAGCCAGGGTCTACCTGGGCAAGAAGGTGCTAATGTGTCGGTGTGGTGTCATAGCCCGTCTGGGTCAGCAGTTTTCCAAGGTGTAGACTAATTTAAATTATCTAGTTGTGTCCATCTCAAGTAGCCCATTTTACTTGCCATCCGCAAGCTTACGTCATGGCTAGAGGCTTTTTGTGAATAATCTTACCTCACGACTAGATAGCCGTGGAGTAGCGTGATTAATTCATTCTTTCTCAATTTGGCCTCTCAAATTTGGAGACAGAGAAAAATATTCTGGGATGTTAAGGCGGCATTCCACGACAGTGTACACAACAATAACCAAGTCAGCACAGTGTTCGATTAAACCTTTCTCATAGTCGCAGTGCATAGATGTGATCACCGATGTCAGTCGAGGAAGACATGCATTTTACCTAACAACTAGAGGGTCATACAGCGACGAGTGGCTAGCGCAACCTATTAGACATATAATACTACACTATTTCGTTACTTGGTCAATCTTTTCCCTTCTTTTTATCAGTTTGGTTGAGATATTTCTGTGCTTGGCCGACCTTTTTCCAATTTGGCTGACAAATTTTCCTATTTATTATAAGTTTAGTTTATATATTTCTCTCTTTGCGCTGATTTGTTCTTCACATTTGGCTATCCAATTTTCCTACTTAGCTAATTTTTTCCTCTTTGACTAACATATTTTCCTAGTTTTCATAAGTGTGATCGAGATATTTCGTTACTTGTTCAATCTTTTTCCTACTTGTCTTAAGTTTGGCCAAGATATTTCTGTATTTGGCCGACATTTTTCCCCTTTGGTTGACAATTTTTCCTACTGTTTATAAGTTTAGTTTATATATTTCTCTCTTTGTTTGATATTTTTTTCATATTTGGCTATCAAATTGTCCTACTTGGCCAATATTTTTCCTCTTTGACTAACTAATTTTCCTAGTTTTCATAAGTGTGTACGAGATATTTCTGTATTTGGCGGACATTTTTCACATTTGGCTAACAGATTTTCCTACTTGACCTAGGTTTTTTTCCATTTGGCTAACAAAGTTTCCTACTTTTCTTAAATTTGGATGCAATATTTCTGTATTTGGTCTAACTTTTTCCCATTTGGCTGACAATTCTCCGACTTTTTATAAGTTTGGACGAGATATTCCTCTCTTTGGCCGATATTTTTTCACCTTTGGTTAATAAAGTTTCCTACTTTTCATAAGACTGAACGATGTATTTCTTTATTTGTTCAATATTTTTCCTCTTTTACTAACACATTTTTCCTATTTGGTCAACATCTTTCACAATTTTGGTTAACAAAGTTTCCTACTTTTAATAAGTGTAGTTGAGATATTTATGTATGTGGCCGACATTTGCCCCCTTTGGTTGACATATTTTCCCACTTTTTACAAGTCTGGACGAGATATTTCTCTATTTTGGCTGATATTGTTTACATTTGTTTAACAAGTTTTCCTACTTGGCCAATAATTTTCCTGTTTGGCTAACAAATTTTCCCAGTGTTCATAAGTGTGGATGAGCTTTTCCTGTATTTGGCCGACATTTTTAATATTTGAGTAACAGATTTTCCTACTTGAGCTAGGTTTTCACCCGTTGGCTAACAAAGTTTCCTACTTTTCATCAGTTTGGCTGAGATATTTCTGTATTTTGGTCTAACTTTTTACCATTTCTCTTACAATGTTCCTACTTTTAATAACTTTGGCTGATCTATTTATCAGTGTAGTTGAAATATTCTTCTCTTTGGATGATATTTTTTTCACATTTGGTTAACAAATTTTCCTACTTTTTATAAGTCTGGACGCGTTATTTTTCTCTTAGGTTGATATTTTTTTCACATTTGGTTAACAAGTTTTCCTACTTGGCCAATATTTTTCCTGTTTGACTAACAATTTTCCTAATTTTCATAAGTGTGGATGAGCTGTTTCTGTATTTGGTCGACATTTTTCACATTTAGCCAACACATTTTCCTACTTGACCTAGGTTTTTTTTTCCCTTTTGGCTAACAAAGTTTCCTAGTTTTCATAAGTTTGGCTGAGGTATTTATAAGTTTTGTCTAACCTTTTCCCATTTTGGCTGACAATTTGCCTACTTTTCATAAGTTTGGTTGAAATATGGCCAAACTTTTTTTTTCTGTTGGATATCAGCTTTCCCTACTTTTCATAAATTTGGTGGAGATAATTATAAGTTTGACCTATATTTTTCCAATTTGCTAACATATTTTTTTATTTGACTGTTGAAGTGCATTTTTGTCTGGATGTGATGCGGGGCAATGAGCAGCCTCGCTGAAGAATATATATTAGTCTTGGAAATGTGTTTCTATGGAAAGATGCAAAGTCCCGAATAGACACATAGAGAGGTAGTGAACGTGTACAATGCTTGCTCTGAGTCGTGCTACAGTCGCTGGTTAGGACAGTGGACATGTGACAAGCCACGTTACATGAGATACCTAAGGTTGAGTCGGGCTAGTTTGTTGTGTTCGTGTGTAGTATTATACATCTAATAGGTCGCACTAGCCACTCGTCGCTGTATGACCCTCTAGTTGTTAGGTAAAATGCATGTCTTCCTCGACTGACATCGGTGATCACATCTATGCACTGCGACTATGAGAAAGGTTTAGTCGACCACTGTGCTGACTTGGTTATTGTTGTGTACAAAAGTGTCTTATGTTTATTGAGTGTGGGATGTTCTTTGATGTTACTCGGTGGACCTCCCTAACGGATATAGAAGAGAGAGAGAGAGAGAGAGAGAGAGAGAGAGAGAGAGAGAGAGAGAGAGAGAGAATGAGAGAGAAGGGTGACCGTTTTAGTCTTCAGATGCCCTGTTGACGATGTAGTGGTATCACTCCCATACATGGTGATCATCATGAGTTAGGTCCCTTGGTTCGACAATCGACAGTTTTTCTGTACTATCCCTCTTAACCACCTTTCTCAGGTGTATTTATATGGATGCGAGCGGAAGCAGCGCCATATCTGACCAGGTGAGTCATTAGCCACGTGGTCTGGTTGTGTTCTTATGCATGTGACAGGAGGCAGCGCCATATTTGATCCGTTGTGACCTTTACCCAAGAGTCTCGGCTGTATCGTTATGCGTTCAATACGCGTTCAATACCCAGCAGTCACCCTCCAGTTTTTCGCAAATACATGTCTGAACATGTTCACTCACGTTCATTTATGGCATCGCCACGTGTTGAGTCACCTAGGAGATCACCCTCATCTCAGCCAACTATGAGGTCATGCCTCAGACTTTAATATGAGACTTAGCCTCCGGATCTTATCAAGGAATGGACTATTTATCTAGCCACCCTGCCAGTCGACCACCCCTTATCAATGATCAGAAGCAGCTATCTAGCCCTTCTTCCACTCTCCCACCTTTTACCAACAACAGAGAGTCTTTATCTAGCACCTCCTCCTGCTCTTAACAGGGACTGGACGTATTTATCTAGCAACCCTGCCACTCAACCACCCCTTAACAATGATCAGAAGCACATATCTAGCCTTTCTTCCCATTGCCAATGAATTTCACTAAGCCATACTCGCTACATTGCATAATATCGGTCATTTTTTCTTCTTAAGATTTTCATTTGAAGCTCATAATACCGGGTGATGATAGTGTTAGGAAGCACTTATCAACATAATCCACCACTCACCTACCCCTTACTAACGAATTTCACTAAGCCATATACGGTACAGTTGATAATGCCGGCCATCTTTACATTTTAAGGTTTTCAGTTATAACCCGTATGATGATAGTGTTTACACCGCTACGACACTCTACATATCACTAATACCCGCTACCCAGCCTTTACCAACGAATTTGAGTCAATAATTTCGGCCATTTTTTGTTTTTACAGGTTTTCATGTGTAGCCTGTGTGATGATAGTGTTTACACCACTATGACCATCTACAGAGCAGTAATAACCTCTATCCACCCTTTACCAACGAATTTCACCAATATATACCAACTAAAATCAATAATATCGGCCATTTGTACTTTTTAAGGTTTTCATTTGTCACCTGTATGATGATAGTGTAAAGGACACTATGACACTCTACGAACCACTAATATATGCTACCAACCCCTTACCAACGAATTTCACTAAGATATACTCACTGAAATCAATACTATCGGCCATTGTTACTTTTTAAGGTTTTCATTTGTAACCTTTATGATGATAGTGAACAAGCCTATGTGACCTCTACAGACCACTAATAACCGCTACCCACCCCTTCCCAACGAATTTCACTAAGCTATACAAGCTACAATCAATATTACTGACCATCTTCACTTATACGGTTTTCATTTGAACCCATATGATGATTGTGTTTACACCACTACGACCATCTATAGATCATATAGCTGCCATATATACATGATTACCTATTACGTTTTTACATATGACACCTGTCATTGCTCGAGGGTCGAACCTCTAGTACTATCCCACACGCCGACATCCGCGCGCCACCCCTGAGCTCCCAGCCCCATGCCCGCCCTTCCCCTAGACCACCCCGAGGAAATGCACTGTAACCCTACGCCTTACACCAATAGAATGATGATATTGTTTATGCCCAGTAAAAATAAAGAAAGAAGACAAGAATAAAAAGAAGGAAGTCACCGAGGTGGAAGAGCACTGTAACCCTAACACAGCATCAATCGTTGGATGATAGTGTTTGAGCATCACCCACTACAACTAATACTATCAGCAATTATTAAATATTAAAAATTAAAATTCTCAACTAAAAAGGGAAGAAACAGTGCAAAAAACATTTCGACTCTTTATTCATGAGTTATATCCCTTGAAAATGTGGTCGGTTTTCTATACGGTGCTAGACTTTTTTATATAGTAAAATATGCTGTCATCTATGACGTATTGCACCGTATTTCCGACTTAGTTTGCGCCTGACATACCACTGTAGTATCCGTTTCATTCTACCCATGGTTAGCCGTTTCAAGCTAGGACACTAGATAAGTATTTGTTAATCTATTTTTGTTTGTTTGTTCTGTGCTGATGAAGGCTTTGGCCGCAACGTCCATTGTTTTTTGTAGTTGTGCTTTGGTAAAGCTCTCAACCTACTTCTCGTTTTTCAGTGATTCATTCATTACTGTAGTAGTAGTAGTAGTAGTAGTAGTAGTAGTAGTAGTAGTAGTAGTAGTAGTAGTAGTAGTAGTAGTAGTAGTAGTAGTAGTAGTAGAAGTAGTAGTAGTAGTAGTAGTAGTAGTAGTAGTAGTAGTAGTAGTAGTAGTAGTAGTAGTAGTCGTAGTAGTAGTAGTAGTAGTAGTAGTAGTAGTAGTAGAAGTAGTAGTAGTAGTAGTAGTAGTAGTAGTAGTAGTAGTAGTAGTAGTAGTAGTAGTTGCTGTTGTTGTTGTAGTAGTGGTAATAGTAGTAGTAGTAGTAGTAGTAGTAGTAGTAGTAGTAGTAGTAGTAGTAGTAGTAGTAGTAGTAGTAGTAGTAGTAGTAGTAGTAGTAGTAGTAGTAGTAGTAGTAGTAGTAGTAGTAGTAGTAGTAGTAGTAGTAGTAGTAGTAGTAGTAGTAGCAGTAGTTAAAGCAGTCCATGAGACTTGCTGTGGGTCCCTGCATCGCCATCTGAACACATTGTCTGACTATATCCCAGGTGTTAATTTAACGCATTCCACCCCAGAAATACATTGTCCTCAATGCTCTTGTAATAACCGTTACTTGAAGACTGCGTCCTGATATATCCCCCGTGTTACTTCAACCTCTCCTGGTCCTGGCATGTTTGGTGTAATTTCTGGTCACTGCTGTTACCTTTAGTCCTTATGGCCACTATTTGTCTTGTGTTATTTAAATGTAGCATGCCCCATGTTAGCACCATATTTTTATAACCCAATCGACACTCGGTGGGTGAAGTCAATATTATGTTGGTCGTCTTTACTTTCAGTTCAGTTTCTTGGTACCACATTTAGGCTGGGTTGAAGTAGTAGTAGTAGTAGTAGTAGTAGTAGTAGTAGTAGTAGTAGTAGTAGTAGTAGTAGTAGTAGTAGTAGTAGTAGTAGTAGTAGTAGTAGTAGTAGTAGTAGTAGTAGTAGTAGCAACAGTAGTAGTAGTCAAAGCAGTCCATGACGACTTGTTGTGGCACCCTGCCTCGCCATCTGAACACATTGTCTGACTATATATATATATATATATATATATATATATATATATATATATATATATATATATATATATATATATATATATATATATATATATAAAGTCAGTCAGGTCTTAGTCAGACATGACTGAGCTACCGTATAACAGTAGACGGTACTACCTGGTTTCTGTTAGCGCCGAGCGTTGGGCGGCGCTTACCAAACCCGACACCCCACATTGTGCCAACGGCTTCGGGCGGAAGAGCGCAATTGGGAGGGTACAAGCCTTACCCTGGTGCGAGGAAATGCAAGCTAAAGACAAAATTGTCATGGCAGGGCAGACCAGGCCCTAAGCCTTGGTTGGCGACTGGTCTAGGATCGAAGCTCCGACAGGCGGACAGTTAGAGCATTGCTTTGCTGATCCGGCAGCTTCTGCAGCTTGTCTTGTTCTAGATGTAGGGGTGTTACCTTTCCTCTGGAGTGAACTAGGCAGGCCGAGAGAGGGATCATGCTGCATGGGCAACACATGATCTCTATATTTTAGCCCAGGCTTTGTGCTATGGAGAGGCAATAACTCCATCCCTGGTCTTAAAAGTTATTATGCCTTTTTAAAGCACAAACTGTCGTCTGTCAAGACGGCAAGGTGCCAATGAATATATATATATATCCCTAGACTATAACCACACTTTGGCTGGGTTGAAATGGGAGCTCAGCTTAGGGGGAAAACATCCCGGCCTCAATAAAGATTTGAGTACACGACTTCCCCACCAGCAGGCAAACGTGCTAGCCACTACACTACAGAGACTCCCAGAACTCACATGGCTGAAAGGTTGTTGTATCCCTTGTTTGCATTCGTTCGCTTTGACCTCGAGCGAAGTTCACACACGTACTAGGAATACTACTGCAAGTATTTGCGACTATTAGTGAGAGGAATAGACGGATGTTTGCTAGAGGTTTGCTTTCCCCATGATCAATGTCCCTCGCCATCTGTTTTGTGTGTAGAACGAACCCATTACGCCGCGATCAGAAGAGACAGTTTAAGTGTGTTAAACATCTCTGTCATGTCGATTTCGTGGATAAAGGGTAATACGTGACGTTCGCGATTCTGTATGACTTTTATCCACCTGTGATTTCTCCCAACCCTCCCACCAGACCCCGAACCTCACATTCTGAACAGACAATAGCGGGCTACGTGTCTATGAAAGATGAACAGATTAGGATAATTATATGATGGCATGTGTGTCGATGCCCTACATTATTCTAAAATGCTGTTTGAAATGTGAGATATATATAATATAAATGCCGACGTCTGCTTAATTTCTATTCACCTGTTGCAATCAAAATTTCTGCTAAATTAACACAGCTAATTAAAAGCACACAATTCTTGTCTGGAAATAAAGAATGTGGTAACGATTTACATTTATTTAATCTGATAACACATTTTGTCATTGCTTCCAATCTGTTGTCAGACTGACCACTTTAAAAGGTGCATCCACCGACTGTCCCTCACGTTTCATCAAGGACTGATGAACACAGAGCAGGGTAATGTAATGGTATTCCCAATACAGCTACTAGTTTAGTAATTAATGTTATAACAATTAGACTACTGCTTTTTTAGGTGAGGTGTCAGGTTACATTTCTCGCCCTCTTTCCTTGCCATGTGTATGGTAGTTCTGCCTATTTTACAGGGTGTAATTTTAATGGCTGTGGGTTTTTGAAAATATTGCCGTTGTGTATATACCTTTTATGTTGCAAAACCTCCACAGAGGGAGAATACAAAACTTGGAACGGCAATATTTTCAAAATCCCCACAGTCATTAAAAATACACCATATATATTTCCATATTGACTGTGCTTCTTCCAGTAATATTTTGATCTACATTTGCCTTTAATCGTAAGGGAATGTGTTTTTTTCTCCCCAATATAGAGCCATAAATGTAATTTTTCTTAGTCTTCGTCTAAGCTTGTAGCTAGATCTTCTTCGGTTGTAGAAGCAGCAAAATTGAAAAGTTGGCATCACCAATTGGAGAAGAGCGACACCACCAATTAGAGGCGATGGGCACCCGCCAAGAAAATCTGTTGTCTCACGAATAATATGATAATTAGCTTACACTGAGTATAGATACTTCCAACAGTTTACTCCTATGACTAGAGATTGAATGATTGTTAAATGTGATTATGTTAAGGCTTAAGGTGATCATTTAAATCAAATTATGTATTAAAACATATTTTCTTTTCAGTCGTGATTTCTAACACAGAGACAATGTTGCTGTATTTGATTGTCTCGCTGGGATTCCTCGTCACGGCAACAAATGGTGTCAGTGTTGGTAAGTGTTTGTTTTTTGTTGTTTGTTTCGCATATCCTATTACAGGACATCGCTGTCAACATCATCATTTTACCGCTGTTGTTGATTTCTTGGCAAGATTAGTAGTATATAGGTACAAAATCACGCGCATTTTTGTGGTGCACATTGCTTTTGCACCACAAAGGGCGATAACTCTCCGGGTTTTTTAATTTCCTCCGCAAAGGGCGATAACTCTCCGGGTTTTTTAATAGGCGTGGTCCGAGTAGGTGTGGTCTAGTGACGCTAGGTATGTGTACAACATAAAAATTACAACATTCAAAATAACAAACGACTCAAGTAAGGTATATAATGTTTTTATTAAACCATATATAGACAATACAATACATATTAAATAAGTAGCGGCATAGTGGGAAAGTCTGGCAGGTAGTACCGGGGAGTTATACGTCGGCAAGTGTGGGAAAATCTCCGGCGGGTGTGACGGTGGGCGGTTCATAACAGACGTGGAGGGGTGCATACGGAAAAGTCATTAAGTAACGGGTTGTAAAAACGGGGGTGAGTGGTATGTTAAAATATTTTGAACTGTTAGCACATTGGCGGTGTACATCAGTAGGAATAGACGGAATAGTTGCGGTGGCGATAGTAGTCATAGTGGGTATGGGTTAGTGAAATTAGTTGATAAGGGTGGTTATTAGTGCTATGTAGGTGTTCATAGTACCTTATTCACTAACATCACACGTGTTACAAATGAAACCTTGAAAGCGAAAGATCGTCAGTTGTAATGGATATGGTGTAGTGTCGTTCGGTGGTAAGGGGTGGGTACCAGGTATTAGTGGTCAAGTAGTAGTCAAACAATGGTCAAGTAGTGGTCAAGTGAGGCAAATTTTAGGGAAAAGTAGTTGTAATGATATGGTGATGATTAAAGAGTGGTAAATTAGTGGTCAAGTAGTGGTCAAGTAGTGGTCAAGTGGTGGTCAAGTGAGAACATTTTAGGGAAAAGTGGTTGTAATGATATGGTGATGATTAAAGGGTGATAAACAAGTGGTCAAGTAGTGGTCAATCAGTGGTCAAGTGAGGAAATTTTACCGGAAAAGTGGTTGTAATGATATGGTGATGATTAAAGGGTGGTAAATTAGTGGTCAAGCAGTGGTCAAGCAGTGGTCAAGTGAGGAAATTTTACGGAAAAGTGGTTGTAATGATATGGTGATGATTAAAGGGTGGTAAATTAGTGGTCAAGCAAAGGTCAAGTAGGGGCCAAGTACCGGTCAAGTAGTGGTTAAGTGGTCGAGTTACCACTTAAATTGTAGGGGAAAGTACGTGTAGTGAACCTGTTTTTGTTAAAGTGATCGATGACGTGGTCAAGTAATGGTCAAGTAGAGGTAAATGGTCAAGTGACTACTTAAATTGTCTGTGAAAGTAGGTATAGTGACATGGTGACGATCAAGAGGTGGTCAAGTGGTCGAGTGATCACTTAAAATGTAGAGGAAAGTACGTGTAGTGAAACGGTGTTGGTTAAAGTGATCGATGAGGTCATCAAGTAATGGTCAAGTAGTGTCAAGTAGTGGGAAAGTGGTTTGTGTGACTACATTTTAATTAAAATTTAAAAATTATAAATCGCAATTTTATTGCGCGCTTCACTTATTATACAGGTATAGGCTAGGTGTAGACAAAAAGGGTAGGTATAGAACATGCATCGAGCTTACATCTTGCGCAATAAAATTGCGATTTATAATTTTTAAATTTTAATTAAAATGTAGTCACACAAATTTAACTTTTTTCCACTACTAACACTGGTTTGTGTCTATGTCTCTTAAAAACAGTTTGTTGTATAGTTAGGGTTATGGTTATGGTTAGAGGTTAGGTTAGGGTTAGGGTTAAATGATGTATAGTTAGGGTTAGTAAGAAAGATTTTGTGTTTGATGTATATAATGGTCTATTTTCCTTAGGGTCTTTTAGGCGATCATCGTTAGTTTCTATGGTTGTCCAAGGAATGCAACTCATTCGTCCCAGGAACCCAATCTCTGTTGTTTTTTCAAGTTCTTCGTAGGGGTGCTGGTCGATGACCGTATTCGTTGTCTAGAATAGCGCCTAGTATGTTAGGGGGACAGATGCTTTACCTCCATTAGGTTGTAAAATCTGCCTAGTCAGCAGAAAATCGGTTGTTCTATAATCAAAGATAATATTAATGTTATTTGTTATGAAACGTTGAAAGTCTGTTAGAAGATGTGGTAGAGGGTATTCAAGGGCTCCATAAGGCAGATGTGGTTTTAAGAAAGGTCGACTTCATAACAGCCACTTGAGTGTATGTAGACTTGCCGCTATTGCAGTTGTGAAATGACGTGTGAAATAGGTGGACAAAGTAAGAAATGTTATGTTATATTAGTAGTATATAGGTACAAAATCACGCGCATTTTTGTGGTGCACATTGCTTTTGCACCACAAAGGGCGATAACTCTCGGGGTTTTTTAATTTCCTCCGCAAAGGGCGATAACTCTCCTGGTTTTTTAATAGGCGTGGTCCGAGTAGGTGTGGTCTAGTGACGCTAGGTATGTGTACAACATAAAAATACAACATTCAAAATAACAAACGACTCAAGTAAGGTATATACTGTTTTTATTAAACCATATATAGACAATACAATACATATAAAATAAGTAGCGGCATAGTGGGAAAGTCTGGCAGGTAGTACCGGGGAGTTATACGTCGGCAAGTGTGGGAAAATCTCCGGCGGGTGTGACGGTGGGTGGTTCATAACAGACGTGGAGGGGTGCATACGGAAAAGTCATTAAGTAACGGGTTGTAAAAACGGGGGTGAGTGGTATGTTAAAATATTTTGAACTGTTAGCACATTGGCGGTGTACATCAGTAGGAATAGACGGAATAGTTGCGGTGGCGATAGTAGTCATAGTAGGTATTTGTTAGTGAAATTAGTTGATAAGGGTGGTTATTAGTGCTATGTAGGTGTTCATAGTACCTTATTCACTAACATCACACGTGTTACAAATGAAACCTGGAAAGCGAAAGATCGTCAGTTGTAATGGATATGGTGTAGTGTCGTTCGGTGGTAAGGGGTGGGTACCAGGTATTAGTGGTCAAGTAGTAGTCAAACAATGGTCAAGTAGTGGTCAAGTGAGGCAAATTTTAGGGAAAAGTAGTTGTAATGATATGGTGATGATTAAAGAGTGGTAAATTAGTGGTCAAGTAGTGGTCAAGTGGTGGTCAAGTGAGAACATTTTAGGGAAAAGGGGTTGTAATGATATGGTGATGATTACAGAGTGGAAAATTAGTGGTCAAGCAGTGGTCAACCAGTGGTCAAGTGAAGAAAATTTTAGGGGAAAGTAGCTGTAATGATATGGTGATGATTAAAGGGTGATAAATTAGTGGTCAAGTAGTGGTCAATCAGTGGTCAAGTGAGGAAATTTTACCGGAAAGTGGTTGTAATGATATGGTGATGATTAAAGGGTGGTAAATTAGTGGTCAAGCAGTGGTCAAGCAGTGGTCAAGCAGTGGTCAAGCAGTGGTAAAGTGAGGAAATTTTACGGAAAAGTGGTTGTGATGATATGGTGATGATTAAAGGGTGGTAAATTAGTGGTCAAGCAATGGTCAAGTAGGGGCCAAGTACCGGTCAAGTAGTGGTTAAGTGGTCGAGTTACCACTTAAATTGTAGGGGAAAGTACGTGTAGTGAACCTGTTTTTGTTAAAGTGATCGATGACGTGGTCAAGTAATGGTCAAGTAGTGGTAAATGGTCAAGTGACTACTTAAATTGTCTGTGAAAGTAGGTATAGTGACATAGTGATGATCAAGAGGTGGTCAAGTGGTGTTCAAATAGTCGTCAAGTAGTGGTCAAGTAGGCGAATGACCACTTAAATTGTAGGGTATGGTACGTGTAGTGAAACGGTGATGGTAAAATAAGTAATGACATGGTCAAATAGTGGTCAAGTAGTGGTCAAGTACTGGTCAAATGGTCGAGTGATCACTTAAAATGTAGAGGAAAGTACGTGTAGTGAAACGGTGTTGGTTAAAGTGATCGATGAGGTCGTCAAGTAATGGTCAAGTAGTGGTCAAGTAGTGGGCAAGTGGTTTGTGTGACTACATTTTAATTAAAATTTAAAAATTATAAATCGCAATTTTATTGCGCGCTTCACTTATTATACAGGTATAGGCTAGGTGTAGACAAAAAGGGTAGGTATAGAACATGCATCGAGCTTACATCTTGCGCAATAAAATTGCGATTTATAATTTTTAAATTTTAATTAAAATGTAGTCACACAAATTTAACTTTTTTCCACTACTAACACTGGTTTGTGTCTATGTCTCTTAAAAACAGTTTGTTGTATAGTTAGGGTTATGGTTATGGTTAGAGGTTAGGTTAGGGTTAGGGTTAAATGATGTATAGTTAGGGTTAGTAAGAAAGATTTTGTGTTTGATGTATATAATGGTCTATTTTCCTTAGGGTCTTTTAGGCGATCATCGTTAGTTTCTATGGTTGTCCAAGGAATGCAACTCATTCGTCCCAGGAACCCAATCTCTGTTGTTTTTTCAAGTTCTTCGTAGGGGTGCTGGTCGATGACCGTATTCGTTGTCTAGAATAGCGCCTAGTATGTTAGGGGGACAGATGCTTTACCTCCATTAGGTTGTAAAATCTGCCTAGTCAGCAGAAAATCGGTTGTTCTATAATCAAAGATAATATTAATGTTATTTGTTATGAAACGTTGAAAGTCTGTTAGAAGATGTGGTAGAGGGTATTCAAGGGCTCCATAGGCAGATGTGGTTTTAAGAAAGGTCGACTTCATAACAGCCACTTGAGTGTATGTAGACTTGCCGCTATTGCAGTTGTGAAATGACGTGTGAAATAGGTGGACAAAGTAAGAAATGTTATGTTAGCTAGCCTTCGAGAACACCTTTTGTATTGTTGAAAGCTGGAACAATTGGAAGGTTAGTGTAGCAAACATTGTGGTATAGAAAGTTGAAGACATCAGCCTTGGGAAATGGTTCTTTGGTGACGAATACTCAGATGATATCGAAACTATCCCCGGTGGATCACAGATTGCATTGCCATAAATGTTGTTATGTCTGTTTCATTAGACCTCATGCACAACGAAGTTTTGGCGTTCTTAGTGGTGTGCCATGGAAATGTTTTGAAGCTATCTATGAAAGACAGAGATACGTTGTGTTAGAAAGGAAGATCCAAGGGTGTGGTGAGGTGAGTGAATAGTCTGTATAAGTGCTTCTTTACCAGATACACTCGAATGGTAAGTTAGAGCTTTTGGTACTGTAAAATCGGGAAAGTGCTGAGGTTGATGGTTATGTATTGTGAAATGTCTTTTCAGATAAAAGTTCAAGACACGTTTGACATAACTACAGAAGTTATATTTTTTCCTAATTTTGGTAACACATTTGTCTTAGTTTGGTCGACATAGTTCTTACTTTTCCATAGCTATTTCTTAGTTTGGCTGACAGATTTTCCTAGTTTTGTTTATCACTTTGGACAACAAGTTTATAAGTTTGATTGAAATATGTCTGTACTTGATCAATATTTTTTCATATTTGGTTAACAAAGTTTCCTACTTTTCATAAGTTTGGATGTGATATTTATAACTTTGGTCAACACTTTAGTTGTGTTGGCTAATATTTTTTCCTAGCGTTTTTTAAATTTGGTCGAGTTATTTCTGTATTTGGCCAACATTTTTCCCATTTGGCTAACAAATTTTTCTACTTTTTATAAGATTGGATGAAATATTTATAAGTTTTTTTGACACATGTCTTTACTTGGACACTATTTTTCACCTTTACCTAACAAATTTTCATACATGTTATAAGTTTAAACGAGACATCTATAAGTTTGACCAATACTTTTTCGTATTTGGCCAACAATTTTATTACTTTGGTTCACGTAATTTCCTACTTCGGTCGACATGTTTCTTAGTTTGAGCCATATTTACCCCAGTTCGTTAAGCCAATTTTCTACCTTTCATAAGTTTGGACGAAATATTTCAGTATTTGACCTACATTTGCCGCATTTGGGTACCAAGGTTTCGTACTTTTCATAAATTTGGAGGAGTTATTTCTTTACTTGATCAATATTTGTTTTGTTTTTTCCCATTTGGTTAACAAAGTTTCCTACTTTTTATAAGTTTCGACGAGATATTTCGTTACTTGGTCAATCTTTTCCTTCTTTTTATACGTTTGGTTGCGATATTTCTGTATTTGGCCGACCTTTTCAACATTTGGCTGACAAATGTTCCTACTTTGTTATAAGTTTAGTTGAAATATTTATAAGTTTGGTTGAAATTTGGCCAAAATTTTCACATTTAATTAACAAAGTTTCCTACTTTTCGTAGGTTTGAACGATGTATTTCGTTACTTGGACAATATTTTCCCCATTTGGCTAACAAATTTTCCTATTTGGCCAAGATATTTTCCATTTGGTTAACGTATGTTCCTACTTTTTATAAGTTTGGGTGATATATTTCTCTGTTTGGTCGATACATTTTCATACTTGCTTAACAAAGTTTCGTACTTTTCATAAGTTTTTGGGGATATTTCGTTACTTGGTCAATCTTTTTTTTTTCTCATTTGACTAATAAATTTCCCTACTTTTCATAAGTGTGGACAAGATATATCGTTACGTGGTCAATATTTTTTCTATTTGACTAACAAACTTTCCTACTTGATTGATATTTTTCCCAATAGGTTAACAAATGTTCATACTTTTTATAAGTTTGGACGAGATATTTCTGTATTTGACCAATAATTTTAATATTTTGTCTAACATATTTTCTTATTTGACGGTTGAAGTGGTACATAGAAGGTGTACTTTTGTCTGGTTGTGAAGTGTGGCACTGAGCAGGTACACTAAAAAAAAAACATATATTGGTCTTGTAAATGGCTTTCTGGAGAAAGATGTAAAGACACTTGGACCCATAGAAAGGAAATGAAAGTGTGGATGTCTAATTTGATACGTGATAACGTCGCTGGTTATGACGGCTGACATGTGACCTGTCATGTTACGTGCATTGCCTAAGGTTGAGTCGGGGCAGTTTGTTGTGTTTGTGTGCATCTGTTAACATCCACTACCCGCTCGTCGTTGTATGACCGGATAGTTGTTACGTACAAATACGATTTCCCCGACTAGCATAGGTGACCACATCTCTGTACTATGAGAATGAGAAAGGCTTAGTCGGAAAACTGTGATTAGTTGTTTACACGCGCGTATGGGGTTTTCGAGACCAGTTTATGTTGTTTTGATGCCCGGGTGTCCTTTGGTGTAACTAGGTAACACTAGGACTACACGGATATAGAAAAAAGAGAGAAGGGTGACCATTTTACCCTTCGGATGCAGTGTTGATGATGCAGTGTATTCACTCCTATACACAGTGATCATCATACGTTAGGTTCCCTGACTCGACAACCGATAGGACACCCTTTTTCTCTAGTTTCCCTTTTAACCACGTGTCTCGGGTGTGCCATTACCCCTGTGACTGGATGCGACGCCGTCTTTGAAACGGTTGGGTTATTAGCCACGTGTTCCACGTGTATCGTTATGCGTGTCACTGGATGCATCGCCATCTTTGACCGCTCGAGTCATTAGCCACGTGTAGTGGCTGTACCCTTATTCATGTGATCGAAAGCAGGGAATTCTTTGACTGGTTTTCGCCAATGAGCCCTTGTCTCGGCTGTACCATTACACATGTGACCGGATGTGACGCCATATTTGACCAGTTTAAGCGAATAAGACGTAGTCTGGTTGTAGCAATAACCCATGTGTGATATGGTGCGACGCCATCTTTGACCAGATGTAACTATTGTCCATGTGTGTCGACTGTACCACTAGGTGCTATTGATCAATGCAAAATCAGTGCTCGAGGCGCTCGTGGTGGGGAAATTACCAATACTAAGGACACTACTTTCTGAACTTAGCAGCCAGCATAACGTCTTGATCATGTCATCGATCACTTTAACCATCACCATGTCACTACACGTACTATACCCTACAACTTAAGGGGTCGGTTGACCACTTGCCCACAACTTGACCTACCCTTTTTGTCTACACCTAGCCTATACCTGTATAATAAGTGAAGCGCGCAATAAAATTGCGATTTATAATTTTTAAATTTTAATTAAAATGTAGTCACACAAACCACTTGCCCACTACTTGACACTACTTGACCATTACTTGACGACCTCATCGATCATTTTAACCAACACCGTTTCACCACACGTACTTTCCTCTACATTTTAAGTGATCACTCGACCATTTGACCACTACTTGACCACTACTTGACCACTATTTGACCATGTCATTACTTATTTTACCATCACCGTTTCACTACACGTACCATACCCTACAATTTAAGTGGTCATTCGCCTACTTGACCACTACTTGACGACTATTTGAACACCACTTGACCACCTCTTGATCATCACCATGTCACTATACCTACTTTCACAGACAATTTAAGTAGTCACTTGACCATTTACCACTACTTGACCATTACTTGACCACGTCATCGATCACTTTAACAAAAACAGGTTCACTACACGTACTTTCCCCTACAATTTAAGTGGTAATTCGACCACTTAACCACTAATTGACCGGTACTTGGCCCCTACTTGACCATTGCTTTACCACTAATTTACCACCCTTTAATCATCACCATATCATTACAGCCACTTTTCCGTAAAATTTCCTCACTTTACCACTACTTGACCACTGCTTGACCACTGCTTGACCACTGCTTGACCACTAATTTACCACCCTTTAATCATCACCATATCATAACAACAACTTTCCCCTAAAAATTTCCTCACTTGACCACCCCTTGACCACTGCTTGACCACTAATTTACCACCCTTTAATCATCACCATATCATTACAACCACTTTTCCGGTAAAATTTCCTCACTTGACCACCACTTGACCACTGATTGACCACTACTTGACCACTAATTTTCCACTCTGTAATCATCACCATATCA
>OY992883.1:92967918-92980418 GCA_963921405.1 Cepaea hortensis | reverse complement strand
ACATAACCTCTACCTGCCGTTGAAAACATGAGACCATATCTAAAAATATCTGTTAGCTGTTCTCAAGCTCAATCTACCACATGCTCTTGGTTCCTCATTACCCTGGTTTAGGGGTGGGGGGGGGGGGTGGCTAAACAGGTATTGCACGGTGCTCAGGAGTGCCTAATAGGCTAAATCAAATCAAATCAAATCAACTTTATAGGCTAGCGAAGAGAAGGCTGTTTTATGTTGCCTGTGATAGGAAATACCCCTACCCAGCTCCTGTCTGTAATAGGGAACAAACTCAGGATTTCAATGTTTGCAGGCGAGTGCACTAATCATTTGACCACAGTGACTTTAATGAAAAAATATTGAGTAAGAAAACTAATACATTTGTTGTAGACTATTCGTTTATGATAAAGTACTGGAGAGGATGAGAAACGAACACAATTTCAGCTCAATGAAGTTAAACTGCCAACTGCACCTCCAAAAAGTATAGCACTGGTAATGAACAAGAGTGCAGTAAACATTGTTTGTACCAGGGATTGAGTATCCATAGAAATAAGTGGACAACTCTGTGCAGAGCAAGGCCTGAATTGTGCTGTTAGCTGAATGCATATGGTGGATTAAGCTTGAGAGCAGCTAATAGATATTATTTAGTTATGCTCTCACGTCTGCAAGTAGAGTTTCTGTAGGAGGTGGGTGTGGAGTGAAAGGGGACACTACATCACCTTACTGAAAATATGTTCGTGAGCGAGTCACAAATATAGAAAGGAGGAGTTACATATTCAGAAAATTCAAACAAGTCTACAGACAAAACAGCAGGATATAACATGAGGTGATAGGACCGTCTCCGTGGTCAAAGGCTTGCGAAAGCGGTTCGTGATCCGGGTACCAGGCATTTGAAGCTCAGCTGCGACCGATGTGTGCAGCAGTCGCGTTGTGTTATAATGTGCTGGTATGGGAGCCGGTCGTTCAGAAATCAATGGCAAACTACTGAACGTAACACTTGTACATCAACAGCAGCTGAAAAATGCTGGTGTTGACTGCAACGTCCCGTAAGAGATACGCAACTTTAAATGAAAAAAGATAGGACACATGATCACAATAGAGAAGAAGAAATAAAACAAAAGGAATACAATATCCAAAAGTACATAAAACAGCTGCACAGCATGAAAGAGATCTGCACAGCATGAAAGAGATCTGCACAGCATGAAAGAGATCTGCACAGCATGAAAGAGATCTGCACAGCATGAAAGAGATCTGCACAGCATGAAAGAGATCTGCACAGCATGAAAGAGATCTGCACAGCATGAAAGAGATCTGCACAGCATGAAAGAGATCTGCACAGCATGAAAGAGATCTGCACAGCATGAAAGAGATCTGCACAGCATGAAAGAGATCTGCACAGCATGAAAGAGATCTGCACAGCATGAAAGAGATCTGCACAGCATGAAAGAGATCTGCACAGCATGAAAGAGATCTGCACAGCATGAAAGAGATCTGCACAGCATGAAAGAGATCTGCACAGCATGAAAGAGATCTGCACAGCATGAAAGAGATCTACACAGCATGAAAGAGATCTGCACAGCATGAAAGAGATCTGCACAGCATGAAAGAGATCTGCACAGCATGAAAGAGATCTGCACAGCATGAAAGAGATCTGCACAGCATGAAAGAGATCTGCACAGCATGAAAGAGATCTGCACAGCATGAAAGAGATCTGCACAGCATGAAAGAGATCTGCACAGCATGAAAGAGATCTGCACAGCATGAAAGAGATCTGCACAGCATGAAAGAGATCTGCACAGCATGAAAGAGATCTGCACAGCATGAAAGAGATCTGCACAGCATGAAAGAGATCTGCACAGCATGAAAGAGATCTGCACAGCATGAAAGAGATCTGCACAGCATGAAAGAGATCTGCACAGCATGAAAGAGATCTGCACAGCATGAAAGAGATCTGCACAGCATGAAAGAGATCTGCACAGCATGAAAGAGATCTGCACAGCATGAAAGAGATCTGCACAGCATGAAAGAGATCTGCACAGCATGAAAGAGATCTGCACAGCATGAAAGAGATCTGCACAGCATGAAAGAGATCTGCACAGCATGAAAGAGATCTGCACAGCATGAAAGAGATCTGCACAGCATGAAAGAGATCTGCACAGCATGAAAGAGATCTGCACAGCATGAAAGAGATCTGCACAGCATGAAAGAGATCTGCACAGCATGAAAGAGATCTGCACAGCATGAAAGAGATCTGCACAGCATGAAAGAGATCTGCACAGCATGAAAGAGATCTGCACAGCATGAAAGAGATCTGCACAGCATGAAAGAGATCTGCACAGCATGAAAGAGATCTGCACAGCATGAAAGAGATCTGCACAGCATGAAAGAGATCTGCACAGCATGAAAGAGATCTGCACAGCATGAAAGAGATCTGCACAGCATGAAAGAGATCTGCACAGCATGAAAGAGATCTGCACAGCATGAAAGAGATCTGCACAGCATGAAAGAGATCTGCACAGCATGAAAGAGATCTGCACAGCATGAAAGAGATCTGCACAGCATGAAAGAGATCTGCACAGCATGAAAGAGATCTGCACAGCATGAAAGAGATCTGCACAGCATGAAAGAGATCTGCACAGCATGAAAGAGATCTGCACAGCATGAAAGAGATCTGCACAGCATGAAAGAGATCTGCACAGCATGAAAGAGATCTGCACAGCATGAAAGAGATCTGCACAGCATGAAAGAGATCTGCACAGCATGAAAGAGATCTGCACAGCATGAAAGAGATCTGCACAGCATGAAAGAGATCTGCACAGCATGAAAGAGATCTGCACAGCATGAAAGAGATCTGCACAGCATGAAAGAGATCTGCACAGCATGAAAGAGATCTGCACAGCATGAAAGAGATCTGCACAGCATGAAAGAGATCTGCACAGCATGAAAGAGATCTGCACAGCATGAAAGAGATCTGCACAGCATGAAAGAGATCTGCACAGCATGAAAGAGATCTGCACAGCATGAAAGAGATCTGCACAGCATGAAAGAGATCTGCACAGCATGAAAGAGATCTGCACAGCATGAAAGAGATCTGCACAGCATGAAAGAGATCTGCACAGCATGAAAGAGATCTGCACAGCATGAAAGAGATCTGCACAGCATGAAAGAGATCTGCACAGCATGAAAGAGATCTGCACAGCATGAAAGAGATCTGCACAGCATGAAAGAGATCTGCACAGCATGAAAGAGATCTGCACAGCATGAAAAAGATCTGCACAGCATGAAAGAGATACTAAAAAGACACTAAAAGATACACAACTGCTGTAAACTTCGAATAGTGAGTAGCTCTCTCTCTCTCTCTCTCTCTCTCTCTCTCTCTCTCTCTCTCTCTCTCTCTCTCTCTCTCTCTCTCACACACTCTCTGTTTAAATATAATGCTAGACACAGTAAACGTTTAAATATATTACACATTCCGAAGCCTAGGATTGACTTATACAAAACAAGCTTAACGTACTCTGCAGCTCAGCTGTGGAACAATCTTCCACAAGAAATCAAAGACATCACCAATCTCTTTTCATATAATCGCAAATTATTCGAACACTATCTCAGTACGGATTACCTTCCCCCTTAATAATAGAGATAATAATAATAATAACAACAAAACCCTAGTATAACAGCCAGTCCCCTTTTGGTAGGCCAGTATTATCCACATGGCTAACAACAAGTGTCAGACCATTATCTAATATTACTGTGTCGTGTAGTTTTGACTTTCGCATTTTGCCCATGCCTTTATAATGCATATCCTTTATATTGTTGTTGTTCTCTGTTAGCCTTGAATGATGTGTGAATGAAATAATGTATGAAAGAGAGTGATAGAAGGGCAGAATGTTAGACGGGCCTGCGTGCCCAATTCTTAACCCTTTGAAAATAAAGTTTGTTCGTTCGTTCGTTCGTTCGTTCTCTCTCTCTCTCTCTCTCTCTCTCTCTCTCTCTCTCTCTCTCTCTCTCTCTCTCTCTCTCTCTCTCTCTCTCTCTCTCTCTCGCTATATATATATATATATATATATATATATATATATATATATATATATATACACACACACACTAAACACTATTTTATGACAGAAAATCACAGACAATGAACAGGCAGTTAAAATAAGTCTCCACTTCTTCCTATATAGTCCATGCAGTACGGTACTGGTAATCATTTATGTCAACAGCCTAATGCCTCGTGCACTGCCATTCATTTCTGATACAGATATTCCCATGTGTCATGATGCCAAACAGTCTAGTATCTTGTCTCTTGGTCTCCCCTAGCCTCTCTTTCCCTCCAACTTTCCTGTTGTTACAACCTGTTGCAACTTTTCCCTTCTCATTAAGTGCCAATAGAATAGAATTATTCACTAAACAGTTGGTTGTCAATAATTCATATTGAGGCTCTAGCAATATGAATGTGCAGAAGAAAAGGTCACCTTTTATGGAAGAAAAAGCAAATAATAGGTGAGGGCCTAGTGAATCAGCATGCAACGACAGCTGATGGAAGAAACACAACAGAAAAATCATATGTCTCCATGTAAAAACACTTTTATTAAAACCAAACTGCGGGGCAAAGTCAAACGAAGATTAGCAAATGATAGACAGCATCACAAGTGGGAAGATAGCATCAAGAAATAGATAAACAGCAATCTGTTGATGTGTATGATCAGAGTGAGAGAGACGAAATAGTGGTGGAAATTCATTGCAGCCAACTTTCGTTGTGGAGGTGACACTTGCAAGAAGATGCTGAAAGTTAAAAGCAGAAATTACTTACACTCAGTATCTGAAGTTGTTATAAAAACATGTAACATACTGACACTCGGTATCTGAAACTCTTGTAAAAGCGTGTAACATACTTACACTTTGTATCTGAGGCTGTTGTAAAGGCGTGTAACATGCTTACACTTTGTATCTGAGGCTGTTGTAAAGGCGTGTAACATGCTTACACTTTGTATCTGAGGCTGTTGTAAAGACATGTAACATTCACTTAGTATTCGTAGCTTTTTAACGGTGAGTAATAATAGCTTAGATTTATACTCAGTATCTGAAGATGTTGCAAAGGTGAGTAAATAAACTAACTGGTTTCCGAAAACCGCAAGCTAAAAGAAATCTTCATCTTTTTACTGCTTCTTCTTCCTGTTGTCCCTGTTAGTTTTTCAGCATCATGATCTTACGGCACATAGTAATATTACTGCCGAAGTATGCCAGGAAGGTTTTGATAAAAGATGGGTATTAAACGCATTAGCACAAGCATTTGCTGCATATTGTGCAGGCTTAATTCTTAAAAGTCAGCATTTGGGACAAATCCTGAGAATATTAAAAGTATATGGTAAACAGTCCTTTCCCGTATCTTGTGGCTTCATATTTGTATAGACCACTCGGCACTATGTTGGTGATGTCAATGCCACGCTGGCCACCTGTCATTCACAGAACATTTCCTGGTACTCCTTTTACGCTGGGTCGACCTGGGAACCTAGGTCAGTTTATTTTAAACCCCAGCGTCGAGGAGGATTCGAACACATGTATTCTGAGTTGGAAGGTAAGCATCCTAGCCATAGCTCTATCATGGTCCCAATAATTGGTTACGTATAAGCATACAATTAAATACATGTGTCAGGAGCTGTGATATGGATCTGAACAATTTCAAAGCACAGAGTCAAAAAAGAGTTATGGGGGAACGTTTTAAACTTTAAAGCTTTTAATGACAGGATTAGTAAATTACGAATAAAAGGTAAATGGAAAAATATAACGATGATTAATGTACATGCACCTACTGAAGAGAAAGAAGATGATATTAAAGAAGACTTTTATAATGATCTGGAAGATGTCATAGAAGAAACCCCCAAACAGGACATCCTGATTGTGCTGGGAGACTTCAATGCAAAAATAGGTAGAGAGCAAACTAATAAAAAAGTGGCCGGTATGGAAAGCCTACATACAACTTCAAATGATAATGGATGGAGAGTCATCAACCTGGCAGAAGCCAAAGGACTGCAGGTTAGCAGTACCAGACTACAAAGAAAGGATATACACAAACAAACTTGGAAATCATGTGACAAGAGAACCTATAATCAAATAGATCACATTTTAATTAACAACAGAAATGCATCAAACATACAGCAAGTCAGAAGTTATAGAGGAGCTGAGTGCCACAGTGACCACTTCCTCGTTGGAGCAAAATTTAAAATAAAACTTAAGAGAGCTTTCTATACTAAATTACAAAGATTACACCCAACATATAACAGAGAAAAACTGCAAGACATTACAGTCAAAGAGAAATTTACAGATGAAATAAAATGTAAACTTGAAACTCTGCAAAACCCTTTGGAGGAAAGCATTGACCAAACTTGGTTGAACATCAAGAATACAATTCAGTCTACCGCAGAAGAATGTCTCGGTGTGTTAACCACGCATAGAAAGAACAGATGGTTCAATCAAAAATGTGAAGAAGCAGTCATTAGGAAGAAGAATGCCAGACATGTATGGTTAAATGACATCAATAACATCCAAAAGGAAGAGCATTATAGAAATGAATGTAAAGAGGCTACAAAAATAGTCAGACAGCAGAAGCGAGAATATATGAGTAATATAATCAAAGATATGGAAACTAATCACCAGAAAAATGAATCCAGAAAATTTTTTAAAGAACTGAAGTCAATGAAACGAGGGCACCAACAAAACACATATGGTTTAAAAGACAAAAATGGGAATATGATAAATACCAATGAGGAAATGTGCAACACATGGAAAGAATATTTTATTGAATTACTAAATTGTGAAGCTCCAAGTAACATTTTCTCACAGGAAGAGGTTCTAACATGCGAACCACAAATTGAAGAACCTACATTTGAAGAAATCCTATATGTAATCACACGACTTAAAAACAATAAGGCAACTGGGACTGATGGAATTGCTGCTGAATTTATAAAGGCAGGTGGCCATGCATTACATCTAAAGCTATACGAACTAATAATAAAAATCTGGAGGACAGAAGAATTACCCCATGACTGGAAAGAGTCATTATTGATACCTATCTTTAAGAAAGGAGACAAGTTCCAATGTGGAAATTATAGAGGAATATCACTACTGTCCACAAGCTATAAGATACTATCCGCAGTATTACTAAATAGATTAAAACCATATTCAGAAGACATATTAGGTGACTACCAGGCGGGTTTTAGACAAAACAGATCAACAATAGATCAGATATTTATCTTACGACAAATAGCCGAGAAACATTGGGAATATAAAAGAGATCTCCATAACATTTTTGTGGATTTTAAAAAGGCTTATGATAGTGTCCATAGGAATAGTCTATGGAATGCTATGCAGGAATTTGGAATACCAAGGAAGTTAATCAACATGACCAGACTATGCATGGAAGATACTTATAATATAGTAACATATAAAGGCAGGAAATCAGACCCCTTCCAAATAACATCTGGCTTGAAACAGGGTGATGCACTATCGCCGCTACTCTTCAATCTGGCTCTAGAGAAAGTTGTAAGGAAGGTAAAGGAGGAATGTGATATTGGAGGAACATCCAAGCTGCTTGGTTATGCAGATGATATAGATATTATAGGGCAAAGTGAACAAAAGACATTGGAAATATTGACTCACTTAAAGGAAAAAGCCCAACAGATGGGGCTGGTTATCAACCAAGATAAGACAGAATATATGGTAATTTCAAGAGACGGAATGGCTAGAAACTCTGGCCACATACAAATAGATAATATGACCATTAAAAGAACGGAAACATACAAATACCTGGGTACGATCTTCAACTGCTCCAACATCATAAGGGAAGAAATACAAACTAGAATCAACTCTGGAAATAAGATATACTATGCACTACAACATCTACTAAAATCAAAGGCGCTATCTCGTAACACCAAAATCACAATATACAAAACACTGATCAGACCAGTTGTGCTGTATGGCTCTGAAACCTGGAGTACAACGAAAGGAGACGAAGCCTTGTTACAAACCTTTGAGAACAAAATTTTAAGACGCATCTTTGGACCCATTAGGGATACACAAAGTGGAGAGTGGAAAAGAAGAAGTAACAAAGACATTTATGATCTGTTTAAGTCCCCGCTAATCACTGGTATCATGAAGGCTAATAGACTACAATGGCTGGGGCATATAGAAAGAATGGAAGATAATAGGGAAACAAAACTCGCTTACACTCAGGAAATAAATGACCGTAGACCCCGAGGTAGACCAAGAAGGCGGTGGAGAGATAATACATGTACAGACCTACAAGCACTTGGAATCAACGACTGGCAAGAGAAGGTCCACCAGAGAGACGAATGGAGACGGATTGTATTTGCAGCAAAGAACCTCAATGGCTCGGAACGCTGAAGAAGAAGAGAGTCTGGTGAGATCTGCATGAATGATCTACTGCTACATACGTCTATGCATATAGATATTTATTTCGTTGGTTTCTTTCAGGCGTTGATGCATGCAATACAGGAAGGCGCTGTGAGCACATCTGTACTATCATTTCTACTGGTCGCAAATGTTCGTGTAACCCCGGTTATGTCATCAATGATGAGAACACTACCTTGTGTGATGCTTTGTAATCATCTTGTTTCTTTCTCATTTCTTCCTTCCTTAACATTGTTCTTCTCTTTTCCATTCATTCATTCCTTATTTCTTACCTTTATTCCTAAATAGTTTTTGTTTTTCAATTCATAATTGTCACCAACAGATATAACTTCGCCTTTGACATATTCAGACTATTTCATAAGTGTAATCAATAAATTTAACTTCATAACAGTAAGAATATAAAATAAACGAGACCTAAGTCACTTGGGTGTGGAACAAAATATACAAATCATCTTGTCGTTCCACAGTATCCTGTTATCGTCAATATTTTCTCTTTTGCAAATGTCAAAACACAGTGTTCATGTGTCAAATAGTCATTTCTGGAATGCCTTCTTTTTATTTTTCTAATAATTTAACAAATTAACAATCAAATCTTAAATCCATCTACATTGTGGCCTTCCTCTTCTTCATTTTCCTGGTACACCTTCCAACATAGTTATCTTTTCCAGACATTCATGTTTTTTTTTAATGCCTAAAATATTTAACTTTCCTCGATTGCGTTTGTCTTATCAATCTTATTCATGACTGAGTTTGTGGTTTGCATTCTTTTTACTCTGCAACACTTATATTCAAAAGCGTAAATGTTCTTATCAGCTGATTTGTTACTTCCCCAAGTTTCACACCCTTACCATGCCATTGAAATACGCATACTTTCAGTGTTGTTCTGTCTCTTCCAGTCCATTCAAGTTTTAATTGCTTTATATTTTGCAATGCAATGTCTTTTCTGATTTTATTTTCTGTCTTCACAATTCTATCACCAGTCTTGAGAATACACATACAAAGCTGCTCATTCTCTGTAATTTCTCCTCAATATATGTTTATATGGAAATATTCTTAAGGAAGTGAATCGATACAGTTATCTCGGCACAGTCACAACATCTGATGGGAGATGCCTTGAAGAGATTAGAACAAGAATTGCCATTACGAAGGTAGCCTTTTGCAAGATGAAAAGCATACTGAGCAATACAAAGATATTAATTCAAACGAGAAAAAGAGTGTTGAAGTGCTACATAGAACCTATACTTTTGTATAGATGTGAAGCGTGGACAATAAGCAGTCAAGCTGAAAAACAGCTGATGGCTGTGGAAATGTGGTTTCTGGGAAAAATGCAAAGAATACCATGGACAGACAGAAAAACCAATGAACAAGTCCTTCAAGAAACAAATAAAGATCATAAACTGATTAGAGTCATTATACGTAGATAGTCAAACAATTTTTGCATGTTATGAGAAGAAATGACTTAGAGAACTTGGTGACCACTGGCAAGATCGAAGGGAAGAGACCGCGGGAAAGAACGAGAAGTAAATACCTGGATGGCTTGGCCACATGGCATGGTCGAGACAGGAACACGGAGCTGATCCATGACTCTGGTGATCGAGTGAGATGGCAGAACGTTACGGCATGGCTCATGATGGATGGATATGTTTTATCAGTTGTTAGTGTTGATGTTTATTTTTGTTGTTGTTGCATTGTAATACAATTGTTGTTTTTGACTGTGCTCATGTATTCTTAATTACTTATACTTTTCTGTCAGCATATCAACGTTTAGGTATTTCTATTTTCAGGTTTCTAATATTTATAACGCTCTTTTCAGTATACAAATTAAACAGATCAGGTGTGAAAATCAATCCTGTCTGACCCCATGTTCGGTTTTAAACCAATCTATTGTATCATCACATATTCTAATTTCTGCTACCATACAAGCGCTACCATACAAGACATTTATATTTATTTTCTCAACAGAGGGTGAGGTATGCAAAACGAAGGCAGATATTATCTTAGTATTCGATGCCTCAGCCAGCATTGGCGCTGAAAACTTTGACAAGCAGTTTGTCTTTGCCAAAAAACTGACCAGTAATTTCAAGCTTGGACCAAGTGACGTGAGGTTTGGCGGCATTGTGTACAGCAGATTAGCTAAGAAACTGTTTGGTCTGAAGGATCACAATACGATTGAAACACTTCATCAAGTAAGTAAGAAGTAATGTGCTCATTAACATTCTTTTAAGGCGTAGACGGGCGTAGTGTGTTTGTGTCTATATTGTATATAACTGTATGACACAAGAGGAGGCGATATTACTGTCAGTATTGCAATGGCCGCATTGAATTTCTCCTAAATCTGTACCTTCATTTTAACAGCTCCAACAACCTAGACTGCATAGTTACGAGGTGGCTTCAAATGAAAACCTTAAAAGTGTGATAGGAATTACAGTAACCACGCCATTGTCTTGTAACATGTCCATGTTGTTGTTAATGGTGTCAAGAGTGTTGATCATGTGACAGCACAGTGCAGACAAACACGGTGGCGTTATAGAGACAGGTAAAAGACGGCCACTTTTGACATGCACCAAAGAGGAGAAGAATTGTGTTATCCGTTTTTATTTATTTAGTGAAGGGGTTAAACCTATAGAAATTCATCGGCGAGTTTAGCTTAGTTTTAGTTTAGTTGACGGATCAACATCACGGCACACAGGTGTAACCCATAAGTGCCCCGTTCTAATCCAAGCCTGAGTCCGAAGATTCTCAGATCCTGAAATACTTTGCGTAGATTTTTAATGCAAAAATTTTCTCGGGCAGCGCAGTTAGGCTACTTTTTTCGATTCCCAACTGCCGAGGAATTTTTTACGTGCGCAGCAATATACACGGGCGTCCGAACTCACAGCCCAGAAAAATGTTTTGCATATCCTTTACAGGACATCGCTGTCAACATCAGCATCTTTCAGCTGATTTTTGATTTCCTGGCGTCGTCAATAAAGATTGATGGTACCCCATGTGCACCTTGTGACATAATCTGTGTCTTCTTTTTGCTAATTGTTAAACCAAATTCAGAACAACCATTGGAGAATGCAGATAGTAGACATTGTAATTCTTCCTCAGAGTGGGTCGTAACTGCAGCATCATCTGTGATACAGGGTAGACTTGATCTCCTAGGACTTTAAGTCTGCGCAGAACAATTCTGGCAAATACTTTTCCAACAATACACAGAAGTGAGATACCCCTATAGGTGTTGCAGTCGCTCCGATCGCCCGTGTTCTTAGTTGTGTGTGTGTGTGTGTGTGTGTGTGTGTGTGTGTGCGTGTATATATATATATATATATTATATATATATATATATATATATATATATATATATATATATATATATATTACGAACACTAATAGAAAGGTCAATAGAGAAACAGAGAGACATATATTTATGCTTCATAGATTATACTAGTTTAGTATGGATCAAGTCGATGGATCAATATCACGGCACACGGATGTAACCCATAAGTGCTTCTTTTTCCTCCAAACTCAAGCCTAAGTCCGGAGAAACTCAGCTCAGTGCACCAACTCCGTAGCACTGGCGAGGTTCCTGAAATACTTTGGGTAGATTCTTAAACTCGGAATTTTGCCCGGGGAGCGCCGTTAGGCTACTCTTTTTCGATTTCCAACTGCCAAGGGATTTTTTACGAGCGCAACAATACACACGGGCGTCCGATCTCACTACCCAGAGACCATGGGAAATGTTGTTACTAGAAGTCTACGAGAAAAAAAATCCCGGTCCTTACAGGGGCTTGAAACCGGAACCTCCAGCACTCGAGACGGACACCATGCCTCGAGACCACTCAACCCCCCTCCCGCCTAGATTATACTAAGGCATTTGATAAAGTAAAACATGATGAGATGATTAAAATGTTGGAAGATATCAACATTGATGGGAAAGATTTAAGAATAATAAAGAATATATACTGAAACCAAGTAGCAGCAATTATAATGGGAAATAATGAGGGTAGTTACGAACAGATAAAGCTAGGAGTACGACAGGGGTGTGTCTTGTCACCCTATCTCTTCTCCGTATATAGCGAAGTAATAATGAGCGATAT
>OY992883.1:92942918-92962918 GCA_963921405.1 Cepaea hortensis | reverse complement strand
TGCCACTTAATACCAAGTATTCTTCGCAGAAACCGCATATGAAAGCTGTTTAAACGTTTCTCTTGGCGTGAGTAAGTTGTCCAGGTTTCACTGCCATAAAGAAGAGTACTAAGGACACAGGCTTGGTAGACGAGGACTTTTGTTTTGGCAGTAAGCTTCTTGTTCTCCCAGACTCTTTTTGCTAACATGTTCATTGTTGTTGCTGCCTTGCCAATCCTGATGTTGATTTCCTGATCGAGGGATAATTTGCTATTTACCTCTGATCCTAGATATGTAAAATGGTCTACTATCTCAAGTTCGGCGTCGTCAATAAAGATTGATGGTACACCATGTGCACCTTGTGACATAATCTGTGTCTTCTTTTTGTTAATTGTTAAACCAAATTCAGAACAAACATTGGAGAATGCAGATAGTAGCTGTTGTAATTCTTCCTCAGAGTGGGTCGTAATCGCAGCATCATCCGCAAAAAGCAACTCTCTGATTAGTACCCTGCTAATTTTGGTCTTGGCCTTCAATCTCTGAGCATTATAGAGGCTACCATCTGAGCGTGAGTGAATGTATATACCGTCATCCTGATCACGAAAGGCATATTTCAGTAGAAGTGAAAAGTATATCCCAAAGAGGGTGGGGGCTAGTACACAACCATGCTTAACTCCACTCTTGATTTCAAACTCTTCTTAAGTTGAGCCATCAAACTTGATTATACCCTTCATGCGAGTGTGGAACGATTCCACAATGGACAGAAGAGTTGGTTGGCAGCCAATCTTCTTTAGTGCTTTGAACAGACCCTCACGACTGACCAAATCGAATGCCTTTGTGAGGTCGATTAAGGCAATAAACAGTGGCTGATTTTGTTCCCGGCATTTTTCTTGCATCTGTCGCAATGAGAATATCATATCAATGGTAGACCGGTTCTGACGGAAGCCGCACTGTGATTCGGGGTAGACTTGATCTCCCAGGACTTGAAGTCTGCGCAGGACAATTCTGGCAAATACTTTCCCAACAATAAACAGAAGTGAGATACCCCTATAGTTGTTACAGTCGCTCCGATCTCCCTTGTTCTTGTACAGCGTTATGATGTTTGAATCTTTGAAATCCTGTGGGACTTCTCCTTCTCACCAGCAGAGCTCTCTTAGCTGGTGGATCTGTAGAGCGAGTGTGTCTTGCCTACTCCTGATTACCTCTATTGGAATCCCATCCTTACCTGGAGCCTTGCCAGATGCAAGCTCATTTATAGCACACTTAACTTCTGTTATAGTGGGAAGTGTGTCCAGGTGGTCAAGAGTTGGTAGGGCCTCTATGGCGTTGAGGGCATCATCCGCTAGCTTGGTCTCACTTGAGTAAAGCTCTAAATAGTGCTCGACCCATCTATCCATCTGCTGTTTCTTATTAGTGATGATTTCTCCAGTCAAGGTGTTCAGCGGTGCGCTTCTTTTGATCATTGGACCACAGGCTTTCTTTATCCCTTCATACATGCTTCTGATGTTTCCCTTATCACTTGCGATTTGAATGTACTCACATAACTTGATCCAATAGTCATTCGCACACTGCCTGGCAGCCTTTTGTACATCCTTCCTCGCTTGCTTCAGCTCACTCAGAGTGTTACGCGTTGGTCTTTCCTTGTTTCTTAAGAGAGCTATCTTCTTTTTATCAATAAAGGGCTGCAGTATCTGGCTGTTAATATATATGTTTTGTTCGTGTCAGGTTTTAGTCAGATATGACTGAGCTACCGTATGACAGTAGACGGTACTACCTGCTTTCTGTTATCGCCGAATGTTGTGCGGCGCTTACCAAACCCGACACCCCACAGTGTGCCAACGGCTTCGGGAGGAAGACCGCAATTGGAAGGGTACAAGCCTTATCCTGGTGGGAGGAAATGCAACCTAAAGACACAATTTCATGGCAGGGCAGACCAGAACCTAAGCCTTGGTTGGCAGCTGTAAGATCGAAGCTCCGACAGGCGGACAGTTAGGGCATTACTTTGCTCATTGATTGACTCTGTGATCAAGGCAGTTCCAAAATCCGACTAAATTATATGTTCTGTGGCATCGATGCTCGTGTGGGCAAGGACTCGAGTTCATGGCCAGTGTGCCTTCGGAAATACAACATAGGTCGTATTAATACAAATTGGCAAAGACTGATGGAGCATTGCACCAGAAATTAATTATGTATTACAAACTTCTTTTTTAAAAACAAAAGAGCTGCATAAGCTCACATGGAAACATCCAAGATCCGGCCACTGGCATCAGCTTGACGTCATCACACGGAGACAACATCTGAACCAAACATCATTAACTCGAAGTTACCACAGTGCTGACTGTGATACGGATCATTCTTTGGTTGTTGCAAGGGTTAGATTGAGACCAAAGAGAATCTACACAGCTAAACATCTGTACTTTTATATGGATGTGAAGCGTGGATAATGAGCAGACAAGCTGAGAAACATCTGATGGCTGTGGAAATGTGGTTTCTGAGGAAAATGCAAAGAATACGATGGACAAACAGATAAACCAATGAAAAAGTCCTACAAGAAACAAATTAAGATCGTAAACTGATTAGAGACATTAGGCGTAGACAGTCAAAATGTTTTGGGCATGTTATGAGAAGAAATGAATTGGAGAACTTGGTGACAACTGGCAAGATCGAAGGGAAGAGACCAAAGGGAAGACCAAGAATTAAATACCTGGATGGCTTGGCCACGTGGCATGGTCGAGACAGAAACACGGAGCTGATCCACGACTCTGGTGATCGAGTGAGATTTCAAAACATGACCGCCCATGCCTATCGGATCGTGTAGTTTTGATGTTCGCATTTTGCCCATGCCTTTATAATGCATATCTTTTATATTGTTGCTGTTCTCTGTTAGCCTTGAATGATGCGTGAATGAAATAATGTATGAAAGAGAGTGATAGAAGGGCAGAATGTTAGACGGGTCTGCGTGCCTAATACTTAACCCTTTGAAAATAAAGTTTGTTCGTTCGTTCGTTCGTTCGTTCATTCGTTCGTTCGTTCGGTATGGCACATGATGGATGGAAACACAAATCTACTCCCAGGATTAATATTATTAACACCCACGATCCTGATAAGTGCTTTGTGTTCCAACAGCAAATTTAAGACTCTTTCACTGATACATTAGACAATTTTACAGCAAGTGAAAAGTGGGATAAACTTAAGGAAACTCTTTATAAAACGGTAGGGGTTTACGACACTGTGGATCATAAGAGCCAGAACTGGTTTGCAGCAAACAGCCAGGCACTGCAGCCCTTGATTGATAAAAAGATAGCTCTCTTAAGAAACAAGGAAAGAACAGCGCGTAACACTCTCAGTGAGCTGAAGTAAGCTAGGAAGGATGTGCAAAAGGCTGCCAGGCAGTGTGCAAATGACTATTGGATCAAGTTATGTGAGTCCATTCAAAATGCAAATGATAAGGGAAACATCAGAAGAATGTATTACGGGATAAAGAAAGACTGGTCCAATTATCAAGAGAAGTGCACCACTGAAAACATTGACTGGAGAAATCATCACTGATAAGAAACAGCAGATGGGTAGATTGGTAGAGCACTATTTGAAGCTTTACTCAAGTGAGACAAAACTAGCGGATAATGCCCTCAACGCTGTAGAGGCTTTGCCAACTTTTAACCACTTGGACACGCTTCCTACCATAACAGAAACTAAGTGTGCTATAAATGAACTTGCATCTGGCAATGCTCCAGGTAAGGATGGGATTGCAATAGAGGTTATCAGGAGTGGGCAAGACACACTCACTCTATAGATCCACCAGCTAATAGAGCTATGCTGGCAAGTAGGACAAGTCCCACAGGATTTCAAAGCTTCAAACATCATAACACTGTACAAGAACAAGGGCGATCGGAGCAACTGTAACAATTATAGGGGTATCCCACTTCTGTGTATTGTTGGGAAAGTATTTGCCAGAATTGTTCTGCGCAGACTTAAAGTCCTGGGAGATCAAGTCTACCCTGAATCACAGTATCGCTTCCGACAGAACCGGTCTACCACTAATATGATATTCTCATTGCAACAAATGCAAGAAAAATGCCGTGAACAGAATCAACCACTATTTATTGCCTTCATCGACCTCACAAAGGCATGTGCTTTGGTCAGTCGTGAGGGTCTGTTCAAGGCATTAAAGAAGATTGTCTGCCCACCAGCTCTTCTGTCCATTGTGGAATAGTTCCACACAGGCATGATGGGTATAATCAAGTTTGATGTTGTAACTTCAGAAGAGTTTGAAATCAAGAGTAAAGCAAGGTTGTGTACTAGCCCCGACCCTCTTTGGAATATACTTTTCACTTCTACTGAAATATGCGTTTCGTGATCAGGATGGTGGTATATACATTCACTCACGCTCAGATGGCGGTCTCTACAATGCATAGAGATTGAAGGCCTAGACCAAAATTAGGAGGGTACTGATCAGAGAGTTAGTTTTTGCAAATGATGCTGCAATTACGAGCCATTCTAAGGAAGAATTAAAATGTCTATTATCTGCATTCTCCAATTCTTGTTCTGAATTTGCTTTAACAATTAGCAAAAAGAAGACATAGATTATGTCACATGGTGCACATGGGGTACCATCAATCTATATTTACAACGCCGAACTGGAGATAGAAAACCATTTCACATATCTTGGATCAGAGGTAAATAGCAAATTATCCCTCGATCAGGAAATCAACATCAGGATTGGTAAGGCAACAATGAACAGGTTAACAAATAGAGTCTGGGAGAACAGGAAGTTTACTGCTAAAACAAAAGTACTTTTCTGTAAAGCCTGTGACCTTAGTACTCTTCTGTATGGGAGTGAAGCCTGTTCAACCTACTCACACCAAGAGAAGCGTTTAAACAGCTTTCGCATGCGGTGTCTGCGAAGAATTCTTGGTACTAAGTGGCAAGACAAAATAACAAATACTGAAGTATTGGAAAGATCAGGCTGTGTGACAGTGTGTTCCATGCTCAGTCTTCGCAGACTTAGATGGATAGGACACGTTAGGAGGATGGATGATGGTAGAATACCAAAGGACATCTTTTTTTGGTGAATTGCAGATGAGTAAGAGATCTCAGGGTCGGTCTCTACTACGATATAAAGATGTGTGTAAGCGGGACATGATTGATACAGGCATTGATAATGCACATTGGGAACAAGTCACCGCTGAACGTGTGGCATGGAGGACACATATCAAAAATGGAATAAAGACAAAGAAGAAAATGATTGCATATAGGTCACACACTGAGCGTATGAGGCGTAAGATGGTACGTGATAGTGAAAATGACCATGTTTTCCCATGCATCCACTGTGGCCGAACATTTACAGTGCGAATTGGCCTTACCAGTCACATTCGCTATCGCCATGGGATGTAGTTAGTATGCCTATTTGAAGCACAATGTAACAAACTATCGTCTGTCACGACGTGAAGGTGCCAATGATATCAGTTTTGTTAACTTTACGTATATTCATTTTGTCCACTTTCTTTAAGTGGATGATGAGAAGAGGAGAAGAAGTAAAAGGAGAAGTAGAAGGAAGCGGAGCAGAAGTAGAAGGAGGAGGTAGAGGAGAGAAGAGGGTTGAGTAAATAAAGAAGAAGAAGAACATCCACTAGGGGGATTCAGATGAAAACCTGAAATATACTTTGGTGTATATATTCTGAAAATGTAGAGAACGAATGTATCATTTTCCGATGTAGTCACCACTGAGTTTAGTTTAGTCGTCGGATCAACATCACGGCACACGGGTTTAACCCATAAGTGCTCCGTTTTCCTCCTAATTCAAACCTGAGTCTGTAGAAACTCAGCTCAATGCACGAACTCCGTTGCATCGGCGAGGATCCTGAAATACTTTGGGTAGATTTTAAACTAGAAATTTTGCCCGGGCAGCGCCGTTAGGCTACTCTTTTTCGATTTCCAACTGCCAAGGGATATTTTACGTGCGCAACAATACACAAGGGCGTCCGATCCCACTACCAAGAGACCAGGGGAAATTTTATTACTGGAAGTACACGTGGATTTTTTAAATAAATCCCAGTCCTCACGGGGGCCTGAACCCGGGACCTCCAGCACTCGAGGCGGACACCATACCTCGAGACCACCAAGACCCCCCCCCCCCCAGTCACCATTGATTTCAATGCAAGTCTCCCAGCACTGATAAGGTGCATGGATTCCTGTAGAAAGAAATTCCCTTGGTTGTGGGTGCTGTACCTCTTCATCGGACCGAAACGTCTGTCACAGAAGTCACTCCGCTTTGAAACTGGCTAGCCCACTCATACACCTGCTGATCTGACCACACTGGACCTTCATTCACCGATGAATTTCTATGGGTGTTAACTCTTCACTAACAAATTAAAAAAAAAAAACGAATAACAGAACGCTGCTCCTCTTTGGTGCTTATCAAAAGTAGGGCGGCCATCCTTAACCTGTCCTGATTTGTCTGAACCATCATGTCTCATGCTTAACATTCTTGACATCTTAACAACAATATTGGCATATGACAAAACAATGGCATAGTTATTGTCATTTCTGTCACACTTTTACAGTTTTCATTTGAAGCTCGCTTGAATAATATTACTGTCAGTTTTCTTCGTTTATTTCATCCACAGCACTAGAATCGGCCCAAATACTGAAGGATAGTGGGGTTTTGATCCTAGGTGTAGCCATAGGTTCAGATCTTGACTTCTCTGTGTTTTTGAGAATCACCAGTACCCCTAGTAGCGCCTTGCAGGTTGCCAGCTATGATAATCTGGATTTCATAGAGAAGCGTCTGACACAGCTGCTGTGTCAAGGTAAGTTAGGTTATCTGGTGATATTTATTCTGTAGAATTAGCATCCGTATCTTAACACAATGTGTCAGGTCTTAGTCAGATATGACTGAGCTATCGTATAACAGTAGACGGTACTACCTACTTTCTGTTAGCGCCGAACGTTGGGCGGCGCTTACCAAACCCGACACCCCACATTGTGACAACGGCTGCGGGCGGAAGAGCACAATTGGGAGGGTACAAGCCTTACCCTGGTGCGAGGAAATGCAAGCTAAAGACAAAATGTCATGGCGTTGGTGTGACGTCTCTTCGTATCTAAGGTATTGGTGCACTGTTCCCTCGGGATTTTCCTTCTATCTCCAGTATGGTGTGCTATGAGGCACTCGCTATGTGACAATAACCTACGATGTTTATGAAGAGCAATGTTGCACCTCTTCGTTCCTTTCGTCTGATGGTGAACATAAAAAGCGTTAAATTTGCAATTACACACTCGTAGAAACCTAGACTGTGGTAACTTTGTTCTACTAGCGCGATTTTGCGTCATAGATTTTTAAGCGCTGAGAGTAAAGTTTTATTTGCCTACCTATTTATTCTTCCCTTATTCCACCTTGATTGTAGAATGAGAGATTCATTCCAATGTGATCCGTAGAGTTCCATCACAAAAACCTAAACAATGGGCTGTGACCTGGATCACATTGAACTAAACAATGAGTTGAGACTTGGGTTACAGTAAATGAAACAATGGGTTAAACCTTATGTCACTGTAACCTAAACAGTAGGCTCGTAAGTAAGCTAACTAATGAGTTGGGATTCTGTCTAGAGAAACTAAATAATTGAGGCTATTGTTGTTAAAGTAAATGTCAAATCTGCCATACAAATATATTTAGTTAAACACATTATAGGCCAAATCTGGCATACAATGCTTTAATTAAAAGTTTCTCTCAAAGCAGTTTCCTACTATGATTCTGTGATGTGATAAGGCCTGAATGCACGGGTGGAATAGGTGGGCAATCTTTCCCTCACTTAGCAGGAGATGAGCCTAGGCGCTAAACCTTGTCGAACCCTGCTCATGATATTATCAATACAATTGCCTTTCAACTTCTCCATCATGCCCGCTTGACAAATGTGCTGAGGTAAATAGAACACGTTCAGTCATAGACAGTTGTAATATTAACTCAATCTGTCCTAGTTATCAAATCAACTACCGCTGCTCCAGACAGTTGTTGCCAAATCTCCTCTATCCTTGACAGTTGCCGAACACCCTTCTGTCCAAGACAGTTACCAAACGTCCTTCTGTCCAACAGATTTGTCAAACCGCGTTCTGTTTTAGACAGTTGTTGCCAAACTCCTTTCTGTTCTAGACAGTTGTTGCCAAACTCCTTTCTGTTCTAGACAGTTGTTGCCAAACTCCTTTCTGTTCTAGACAGTTGATGCCAAACCTCCTGATGTCCTAGACAGTTGTTGCTAAACCCCCCCCCCCTTTTGTCCTAGACATTTGTTGCCAAACCCCTTTTTGTCCTAGACAGTTGTCGCCAAACTCCTTTCTGTTTTAGACAGTTGTTGCCAAACTCCTTTCTGTTCTAGACAGTTGTTGCCAAACTCCTTTCTGTTCTAGACAGTTGATGCCAAACCTCCTGATGTCCTAGACAGTTGTTGCTAACCCCCCCCCCCCCCCTCCCCTTTTTTCCTAGACATTTGTCGCCAAACCCCTTTTTGTCCTAGACATTTGTCGCCAAACCCCTTTTTGTCCTAAACATTTGTCGCCAAACCCCTTTTTGTCCTAGACAGTTGTTGGCAAACTCCTTTCTGTCCCTGTAGCGTGGGCGCGGACTAATGATAGGGATTTATCTCTCTCTCACACACACACACATACACACACACACACACACACACACACACACACACACACATACACAGAGAAAGAAAAAAAGAAAAAAAAAAGAAAGTAGGAAAAGTAGACATTCTGAATGATAGAATATTCACTGCCGAAGAAGAGATCGAATGGCTCGTAAATCTAGGCTGTAGGAGATGATCTAGACTTCTAACAGTGACCAGCGACAGTTACATGAAAGAGACTAGGAATGCCACCAAGTCTGTCGGACTTAGTGATGTATAGCAAGAAGGCATTGCTCAAACTCCTGTTCAAGTCCATCACAGAGGTATACTAAGTCAGAAAAGCCATGCTCGCAAAGATGATACGCTAGTCTCCAGACAATTCGTGGCTCCCAGCTCGTGCTCAGAGAACGAAGTAAGTGGAGAGATGACAACCAGTTGATTCTGCCCATGGATCACTTACACTAAAGATTGTGAAGGGAAACGCCCAACCCAAAAAGCATGGCTTTGGTCACCAAGGCAGTGTTTAAGGGATGCAGGACCTTGGTGATCCAGAGTCTGAGAAGAGATGGACGACAATTTAGTGCAAAATACTGCGTAACAGTCACCAGAATGTCAATAGATTTCATTGGAAGGGACACTCCAAAAGTCCCCGACGAGGAATGATATTAACACATGGAGCCATTGCGACTATGATTTGTAGTCAGATCACTCTACAACATTTGCTTTTGAAATAAAAGCTTCTCTCAACAACATCCAATTGCAGGCGGAAGAATGGTTAACCTCATCATGTTTGGATGGAAATGTAATTAGAAGTGGATTTGTAATTATCTAATTGTTTCTTCATTTTTCTTCTATTTCACAGTTTCAAAATCTACATAAGGAATTACATGACTGATTCACATGGTAGAAGTATCAATTGAAATACCACGATAACAATGAATACGAGCAGTGAAACTAGACTGTTTTAGCAATTATGTAACACATCTTGTTTCTGTGTCTGCTGTGACAAATAAATATATGGACATTTCATTATTGATACATTCTTTGTCTTTGTGTCATGATATAGCTTCTGTCTGCTAGATTTTGGTAAAATCTTTGATTTTAAATTAATTACAAGTACCTCAGAAGCCGGAGGAGGTTGACCTGAAGGCGAGGGACACTGGTAATAGGGAAAGCTAATCCACGTGGAAAAACCAGACCAATACATTAGAACTTGTAGCATGCGCATGGACTACTCTTGAGTTCAAAGCGAACGAACACACATAAAGGCACACTCTTGTAATGAGTACTACGATTCCCGCTTTCGTTCTTATTTGAATCTCAACACAGTGCGCGAACACAGAAGCACCACCTATGACTCCAGTGTGTGTACAGTAAAACCTGCCAATGGCCATATTAAAAGTCACAGCCTAGACAGCACAGTAATGGAAAACGTCGTTCCTGGAAGATGAGGCAGGGGTCAACAAACACGATAGTGGGCACCTGGATATTAAAGACACGCTTTACATGAACATACACGAGGCCAGGGAATTCGTGAAGGATCAAGAGTCTTTCCAGTGGGCTTTCGTGGGATATTCCGTGAACGACTTGCTGCACTTTGATTTCAAGTTCTGATAAGGATTAAACATTTACATGTATACTTGCATATGAATGTAATAAACCAGATTTATTACACCCTCTTCAACAGAAGATGTCTAAATGCCTTAAAAGTTGCAAAGCAAACTATACAAATACAGACTGCTATAGCGACTATAGACTTTTACAATTTAAGAAGGTCAAATATACACCAAGAAAAACAAAATTTGATCTATGTGCACTGAAGTGTGAAGAGATAAAAAGATGAATTCAACGTAGAGGTAAAGAACAGATCTGATCCATTGGCTGATCTGTAAATTTTATTTTAAGATATCAGTGATCAATGGCACATATTTAAGAACTCAGACAGGGTGCAGAAAAATGAAGATGATGGAACGTAACAAATGGATGATGGAAGATACCGTAAAACAAATATGACGAGATTCACAGGAAAATTAGGAAATTCTACAAAGAATATAAAGAAACAAGGCTTCGGGAAAATTACAAGGAAGATTTAAAACCAACACAACATCCGGAATACCAAAATAATGCACACAAGAATTCATGACACCACTAACAAAAGAACACACACATATATGGGATGCATTAAAAAAGATACCGGCTTCGTGGCCTAGGGGTTAGCAGCTTTCTCCGCTAACCCCGAATACTCTCGTCACGTGACGCGACGAGAATTAGCAGTGGTTCGAATCGCAAAAGTGACTTATGAGAGTATGGAGCCGGTCGCTCAGAAAGTCGTGGCGTGCTGATGAGCGTAATCTAGCCTAGGAATCAACATACAGCTGAAAGATGCTGGTGTTGACCGCAATATCCTGAAACAGGATGGAAACGCGGGAAAAAAAAATTAAATTTAAAAAGATGGTAAAATTATAATAGAAAATGATCAGATGTTTAATGCATGGTCAGATTAAGTGAAAGACGTCTATAATGATGCAAGGTAGGAAGTGTATGATATTTTGAATAATAACGAAGAACTATCAATTCTGACAGCATCACAAAACAATTGAGAAATGCCTTCGAAGAATATGGAACAGACCATGTCACCATGGTCGCATCGCATCTGTCAGGATGATAATGACTTCCTCGAGAGAGCCCACGAAATGCTGGACTTTTTCCGCAGACGGTCCTACCCAGAGGACGTCTTGTCGACAGCTCTCTGTCGCATAACCCAGGTCTCGCGGGAAATGTCCCTCGCCAAGCATACGCGACCTCAGAACAATGAGCCCAAGCTTATCCTCACCTTCCATCCACATGCCTATGCCATCAAGCACATTTTCCTGAGACACTGGTCCATCTTGGAATCGGATCCTACCACTCGTGAGGTATTCTCAAATGGCCCCAGGGTAATTTTCCGCCGTAACCAGAGCCTCAGAGACCACCTTGTGCACAGTCGCCTCCCCACGGTTACTTCATCCGTGGGCACCTTCGAATGCCATCGTAGGAACTGTCTGACATGCCCATACGTTGTTCAGACACCAGAAATTGCATTTCCCCGAGGCACCTTCACCTTGAAAGATTCTTTCACCTGCACATCCCGCAATCTGATTTATGTTATCATCTGCAAACGATGTGACATGAAATACATTGGCCAAACAGGCAGACGTCTTGCGGATCGTTTTAGAGAACACCTCAGAGACATCAATCAGGGCGCTGACAAACCTGTCCCCAACCATTTCAATTCCTCCAACCACAATGGAGCCGACGATGCATGTGTCACCGCATTAAAACCCTGCTTCTCAAATAGCTGTGTCAGACTTAGAATTGAATGCCAGCTAATCAACAATCTGGGATGCATCCACCCGACAGGAATTAATACTGTCGTGGACGCTACAGTATAACTGTGGCATCTTCCCCAATTGTTTACACTACCTATTACCGTGCTGTTACCCCCCCCCCCCCCTCCCCCGCGATATCTAGACTTAATTGTCCCCACATTTCTATGTTTCCATAGCAGACTGTTCACATATTTTTGGCTACTCTAATCCTTTTTGGCAACCCATTTTAAATTCTGCGCCACGCGTTTTCGCAGCTGGCCATAGTCACATTTTCTGCCCCACGTGGAATTATCAGGTTGTGCACTATAAGTGATAGGTCGTGTGTTTGTGTTTTTGTCGTCAGCTATCTGTGTTGTCATTGACAAAGATTCTTAGAATCGAAACGTCTGTGTGTCGTATTGTATACGTTCGTGTGTATTTTATCTTATTTTATTATTCATTTTTTTATATTTATTGAGTGCTTCTGATTTCGGATTTTTCACCTGTATTTCGCGACACGTGGATCTCCTTGTAAGGTATGTGCAACGTTTGTTAATGTTTAGTTCGTTTTTTTCTCGCAGGAATTTAAAATACCTATTTGTTTCCATTTCATATTGTTATATCCTGCTGCAGCCGCTGCTTTTTCTCTCTATTCCATGTCACCAGTCTGCTGAACACAATATATGATACTGAAGATGAACCTACTGAATTTATTATATAAATAATATACTATATTTATAGCAATCCCAAGGAAATCGGAAGCCTTGAGATGTTTTTCATCTTGTCTGCTCATCATTGTTCACGCTTCACATCCATATAACAGTATAGATTTTATGTAGCATTTCAACACTCTTCTTCGTGCTGCTATTGGAATTTTTCATTGGTCTGTATGGTTTTCATATTGCACATGGTAACCTTCGACATGGTGATTCTTGTTCTAATCTCTTCAAGGCACCTCCCATCAGATGTTATTACTGTTCCGAGATAGTTGTACAGATTGGCTTATTTAAGAATAAGAATATTCCCATCTGCCTGTATATTACATTGTGGTATTTCTTTCTTCTTATTGACGACCATAATCTGTGTCTTCATAAAATTTAGTTCTAACCCTAACTGTTGACTGTGTGCAACAACTGCATCTACTAAATGTTGCAGATCCTGCTCATTGTATGCATTAAATACTGTATAATATGCATACCTAATGTTATTGATGTTACTTCCCCCAATGGTCATTCCTCCCATATCTTCTAAATTTCTAAAACTATTTTCACTGTATAGGGAACAAAGATCTGGAGACATTACACATCCCTATCACATCCTATCTTAATAGGTTGCTACTGAACTATTTTATTTTCAGTCTTCATGGCGGATTATTGTTCCTAATATATGTCTTTTTCAAGTTTAACGTCTTTCCCATTAACATCTTCATCATGTTGACATGTCTTACTTTATCGAAAACCCTTATTAGTCAGTGAAGCAAAGATGTAGGATTTTTTTTTACTTCTATTAAATTCACAATTAATGTTCTCAACAGATACACAGTATGTACAGCAACCTTGCCTTCAACGAACCCACACTATTTCCCCCCTATTTCGGGTTGTATTTCTTCCTTCCTCTTTGCATGATGATTCTTAGCAGCATCTTCGTGATGTGGCTCATTATGCTAATTGTTCGATTTTGATCACATTCCAAGGAGCCTGATTTATCCGAAATTGCAATAAAAATATAATTGCATAATTTAGAAGGTATGTCTCCAGTACTCTGGCCACATACAAATAGATAATATGACCATTAAAAGAACGGAAACATACACATACCTGGGTACAATCTTCAACTGCTCCAACATAATCAGGGAAGAAATACAAACTACAATCAACTCTGGAAATAAGATATACTATGCACTACAACATCTGCTAAAATCAAAGGCGCTATCTCGTAACACCAAGATCACAATATACAAAACACTGATTAGACCAGTTGTTCTGTATGGCTCTGGAACCTGGAGTACAACTAAAGGAGACGAAGCCTTGTTACAAACCCTTGAGAACAAAGTCTTAAGACACATCTTTGGGCCCATAAGGGATACAAAGAGTGGAGAGTGGAAAAGAAGAAGTAACAAAGACGTTTATGGTCTGTTTAAGTCCCCGCTAATCACTGGTATCATGAAGGCTAATAGACTGTAATGGCTGGGGCAAATAGAAAGAATGGAAGCTAACAAGGAAACAAAACTCGCTTACAATCAGGAAATAAATGACCGTAGACCCCGAGGTAGACCAAGAAGACGGTGGAGAGATAATATACATACAGACCTACAAGCACTTGGAATCAGCGACTGGCAAGAGAAGGTCAACAAGAGAGACGAATGGAGATGACTTGTATCTCCAGCAAAGAACGTCTATGGCTCGGAATGCTGAAGAAGAAGAAGAAGAAGAAGAAGAAGATGTCTCCAGTATTATACATTGTATTCAGCAGTCTAGTGACCTGGTCTATTCCATATTCTTCTAAGGCATTGACCATTTCTGTCGTGATGGTGTCTATACCCGGGGTATAGGTTAGCCATATCAACAGTCAAGAAGACATTACTGTGATAAACATGCATTCCAAACAACAAAAAGAAACATACCACATCATAGAACAAACGAAACTGATACAAAGATTAAAATAGTATGCATACAATTATGTCTCATCTCATCTCATCATGTTTCTCTTGTACCTTGCGGTGTCGAGGTGAAGTATAAACTTCGTGAGAGTGCCCGGTTATGGGCTTCGTATATCGACATTCTCATGGATTCTGTTATTCCCTCCGTCCAACGTTTACGTGGTCGGCCTCTTCCTCTGTTTCCATCTGGTCTGTACATCATTGCTTGTTGTGGCATGCTGTTGACTGGTAGCCTACTTGCATGGCCAAACCATTTGACCTGCTGCTTTCTAATAAAATCTAGAGCAGCTTTAACCCCCACTTTAGTCCTGATTTCTTCATTTCTGATCTTATCTCTTCTTGATACGTTGAGTATTCTTCTCAGGAACCTCATTTCTGTTGTTGTGATTTTTCTTTTCTCTTTTTCTGTCATTGTCCAGGTTTGGCATTGGTAGCACAGAGTTGGTAGGAAGATTGTGTTGTAAAGTGCTTTCTTAGTAGTTATTGATACATGTTTGTTCTTTAGTATTGGTGCCATTTGTCCAATGAGTTGATTTGCCTTATTGCACCTATTTTCAATCTCGTCTTCTGATCTGCCATTTGATGATATTATACTTCCTAGGTACTTGAAGCTCTTTACTTGTTTCAAGGGATGTTCGTTTAGGTGAATTGTTGCTGTTTGTTCTTCTTTAGTTATAGTCATTACCTCTGTTTTGCTTGTGCTAATTTTCATGTTATGTTCCCTACACATTTCGTTTAGACTATTCATGTGGTCTTGTAATTCAGCTTCTGGGCTGGTTTCTTTACATATGTTGTCTATATATGTTATGAACAAGAGAGGGGACAGGACACAACCTTGTCGTACTCCAGATCTTATGGTGAAGGGTTCTGAGTGTTCTCCAGTTGCTCTCACTATGCATTCACTGTTGTTGTATAAACTTCTACATAGGTTTGTTAGATGTGTACTCACTCCATATTGTTTAAAGATTTCCCACAGCTTGTTTCTATCTACCCTATCAAATGCCTTTTCTTGGTCGACAAAGGCTAAGTAGAGTGTTTCATTGAATTCAATTGATTTTTCTATAAGTTGTCTAAGAGCAAAAATGGCGTCTGTGCAGCCTTTGTTTTTCCTAAATCCAAGCTGCGTTTCGCTTAGCTGGGGTTCTAACGTAGTTCGTAATCTTTTTTCAAGAATTTTGCAAAATATTTTCCCAGTATGACTCAACAGTGAAATGCCTCTGTATTGTGTGCAATCTCTTTTGCTGCCTTTGTTTTTCCAAATTGGGATAATTATGGCGTTTCCTCAGTCTCGTGGTGTCTGTTTTTCTACCCAAACATGGTTGAATAGTCTATGTAGCCAAGCTGTTCCTACTTCCCTTGCTGCTTTAATTAGTTCATTTGGTATTTCATCCTGTCCTGGTGATTTGTTTAATGGGGCTAATCTGATGGCTTCTATAATTTCTTCTTTTAGTATGTCTGGTTCTAGTTCCTCGGTGACATCTGTGTAGGTCTCTTGAATTCCTGTGACATCTGATGGGATGTTGAGAAGTTGTTCGAAATACTGCTTCCATCTTATTAGGATCTGTTTTTGTTCACTTATAGGTTCTCCATTTTCGCTGTTAATTATTTCAGTTGGGTCAAAGGGTTCTCCTCTGGTTCGCATTGCACTTATCTTTTTGTAGAAGTTTCTGGTTGCCTCCTTGTAGTTTTTATTTAGGGTTTCTCCATACTCTTCCCAGTCTTTTTGTTTTTCCCTCTTTACTATTCTACTCACATGTCTTCTCGCTATTCTGTATTCTCTGTAATCACATTCCTGTTTGCTCTTCAACCACTTTTTATATTTTTCCTTTTTTTCTTTTACCGCTTTCTTTACTTCTGCGTTCCACCAACTTGTTATTTTCTTTATCCGTGTTTTGCGTATTTTCGTGGTTCCGCATGTTATTTTTGCAGTATTTAAAATGCTTGATTTGAACATCTCCCATTCTTCTTCCACTGTTTTTCTTTCCGTAGGTAATTTTACAAAGAGTTCAGTTAGTTCTTTCTCATAATTTACCCTTACTGCCTCGTCTTTAAGGTTTTTTAAGTTTACTGATTCGCATGGCATGTATTTTCCTGCTCTTTGTTTTCTTCTTCTAATGGTTCTTATTGTGGCAACGACTGCTTTATGATCTGTGTTTATACTGAAATTGGGCACTGCTCTTGCATCTAATATATTTCTCTTTCTGTTATTTCTTGTTAATATAAAATCAATTTGGCTTTTAGTATCTAGATTGTTCCATTTATACCAGGTGTATACTTGCGAATCTTTGTGTTTATAGAATGTGTTTGTTATATAGAGGTCGTGTTGGCTGCAAAGCTCTATCAGTCTACTTCCGTTATCATTCCTTTCATTTTGCTGATCTCCAAATGCTCCCAGGTGTTTTTCTATGCCCACTCTGTTATGTCCTAGTCTTGCATTGAAATCTCCCATAACTATGATGTTGTCCTGCTTATCTATTTTATTTAGCACATCATGTATGTCTTCGTAGAAGTCCTCGCATTCTTGCTCATTATTGTTTGCATTACATGGTGCGTATATCTGTACATATGTTGTGATTGTTTGTTCTTTTATTCTCACTGTTATGATTCTTTCTGATATATATTTTATTTCTAGTATTCCTCTTGCTAGCCGTGGTTCGATGACTATTCCCACACCGTGTCTTGCCCTTTCTTGCTGTTCTACTCCAGAGTAAACAAACGTGTAACTGCGGTGGAGCTCCTTGCATCCTTTCCCTTTTGTTCTGGTGTCCGCTATTCCCATCAGACCAATATTCCTCTTCTCCATTGTTTCTATAAGCTCTTCTTCTTTACTATTGAAACCACAGACGTTCATTGTGCCTATTTTTTGAATCGCTGATCTATCTCGTAGTCCATTAACATTGCCGGGTCGATAGCCGTTTGGGTCAGTCCGTTTATACTTCTTAGTTTTTCTACGAGCAGTATGAAGATCCCCTGCCGGCTTGCTAGGCCAGTCGCAGGTTTAGGACACTAATCTGACCACAGGGAGTCCATCCCCTATGGCGAGCCATAGCCCCGTTAGCCCATGACCTCGCGGTCATGGTTGCCCGGTCTGCACCACGTGGAGGTGGGGGTTGACTTGTGTAGTCTTCGGGTCATCGGCAGGCTACTAATTTTCGCTTTTCACCCCTCCTGGGAGAGGCTAGCCGATCCTAATCCTGCTGGCTGCAGGGCCAGGCGCATTCCACACCTTATGTAACCTCATGAAATAAAAATAAATAATCAACAGGAAATGAAATAAATGGCACATAACTCAATGCTTCCAAATATAAAAAGCGTGCATTCCGCAAGAATCCTGGCTAGATAGCAGATAGTGGGGTGATGTGCAGTTGCTTTGGGGTGGGAGAGATGTGCAATTGCGTTGGGGTGAGGAAGTATGCAGTTGCGCTGGAGTGGTATGGCATACTGTAATGTCTTGGAAGAACAGGAATGTGAACACTATTCAGTAAAAAGGAGTGGAAAATTGAGAGGTGAGGTTAGTGTAGTGGACCGGGGAACAGGAAAAGGCAGAAGTGGAAATACAGTAAAATGTCGGTGTGTTCGTCGATAATCCGTTCGAAAACAATCGGTGAAATCCGAAACCGACGAAAACCGAGGCATTTATTTCCATATGAATTAATGTAAATCCAACTAATTTGTTCTAGGCACTTCAAAATAATACCAAAAAAACACATTTTATAGAGAATAAATATAGTGTTTAATACCAATTTTCGGCCCCAGACTAGTCCGAACTCGCACCTTCGCCGTGTCTAGTTAACACTGTGTATGCCAGAGCGCCGCTTAAATTTTTTAAACCATCCTCTGCTGTGTTTATATCACTAAGTACACGAGCACTCGTCCCAGATGTTTTCTTAATGAGATCGGCATACAACAGTCTTCACATATGATTGCCCCCGAAACAGTATTGCCATCTAATTGGTTTTGATTTATTCAAATTAATAATAACTGTTTGACATCTTCAATTATTGATCATGATCTCTGTTTCGTCAGCACATTTACGCCTTTCGCTACACTAGTCTCCTTTATTGTTTCATTTTTCGCCACTATAGATCTTATCGTGGATGGGGACTTCCCGTACACGCGGCCGATTTCAGCAATCTTAATGCTGCTCTCGTATTTTATTATTAGCAAGTGATGCTCACACAACGAAAAACAACGCCAAACTGAGCAGAAGAACGCCTGTGTCCCTTTGTGTTGGCAAAATTAGCAGCGAGGTCATAAACCAATGAAAATCGGAAACTGATTAGAGAAATTAGACGCAGACAGTAAAAAATGTGTTGGTCACGTTAAGAGAAGAAATCAATTGGAGAAATTAATGAAAACTGGCAAGATCGAGGGAAAGAGAACAAGGGGAAGGCAGAGAAGTAAATACCTGGATGGCTTTACCACGTGGTCTCTTCCCTTCGATCTTGTCAGTCGTCACCAAGTTCTCCAAATCAGTTCTTCTCATAACATGCCCAAAAAATTTTGGCTGTTTACGTCTAATGAGTCTAATCAGTTTACGATCTTCATTTGTTTCTTGAAGGACTTGTTCATTGGTTTTTCTGTCGTTCCATGGTATTCTTTGCATTTTACTCAAACACCACATTTCACATTTCACAGCCATCATCTGTTTTTCAGCTTGACTGCTTATTGTCCACGCTTCACATCCATACAAAAGTATAGGTTCTATGTAGCACTTCAACACTCTTTTTCTCGTTTCAATAGATATCTTTTTATTGGTCAGTATGTTTTTCATCTTGCAAAAGGCTACCGTCGCCATTGCCCATAAGTAACCAACGCGACACGATCCGCAACCAAATCTCGCGCAGCTGCGTTACCCTACGTGGATATACGGGATTACGGAGAAAGTCGTTTAACACCTTAGTCAGGGAGACCGGTAGTCTTTTTTCTTTTTTCTTTTTTTTTTCCATATCCTTTAAAGGACATCACTGTCAACACCAGCAATTTCTCGCTGTCGTTGAATTCTTGGCAAGATTGCGCTCAGTAGTTTGCCATTGCTTTCTGAGCGGCCGGCTCACTTATCCCGTAAGTTACCAACGCGACGAGAACCGCTTCCAATTCTCGCGCGCTGCGTTACCCTACGTGGATAAACGGGAGTACGGAGAAAGTCGTTTAACTCCTATGCTATGGAGTCCGGTGGCAGTAGCAGTAGTAGAAGAAAAATTAGAAGTATTAGTTATAGTAGTAGCAGTTAGTTTAAAAAAAGTCCGTGCATATCCTTCACTGGATGTCCCAGTCAACACCAGTATTTTTTGCTGTGGTGATCTCTTGGCAAGTTTACGTTCAGTAGTATGCCATTGATTTCTGAACGACCGGAAACGCATACCATTTCGTAAAAGAAAACCAAAGCAAAGC
>OY992883.1:92915418-92935418 GCA_963921405.1 Cepaea hortensis | reverse complement strand
TTTTCTGTAAAAAAAAAAAACACAAGGGACTATACTGAATGGACAACTCCATCCATCCATCATGTGCCATGCCAATAGGCGTGGGCGGTCATATTTGACATCTAGCTCCGTCACCAGAGTCGTAAACCAGCTCCGTGTTTCTGTCCCGACCATGCCAGGTGGCCAAGCCATCCAGGTATTAGCTTCTCGGTCTTCCTTTTTTGTCTCTTCCCTTTGATCTTGCCAGTTGTCACCAATTCTCCAATACTTTTCTTCTCATAACATGCCCCAAACTCACGGTCTGTAAAAACTCAGCCCATGTTTTGTGCCATGGAGAGGTATTTCATTCCTGGTCTTAAGCGATCTCGGAATCAAAGCGAGAGGCAGCAGTTATGAGTTATTAAGTCCTTGTCGGTTGGCGTGGAGAGGGACGCTACAGGTTGCCTCTGACGGCGGGAGACACCTACAGGTGTCACTCATCAGCTACATCCCGCCCAAGCTGGTAGTCCCCAGCCAATTGGGTTCTGACCCCCCTCAGCCTGCCTGTTTCATTCAATCGATACTTGGAGCTTGGGAAACATCCGAATCGCAGGCTTTAAAACCAATATACTAATAAAAAAAAATAGATTCTTCAAACTATAAGAACCACACTGCTCTGATCTGTCGAATATTGATGATATGAGAAAAACAGCTGTGATCGAAATCAAACTCAACCGTCATACCATTGATATAGCTAATCTGCAGGAGACTTTCCTCTCTGAGGAAGGGTAACTCAGGGGAAAAAAACAAACTATTACACCTTGTTTGGAAGGGTCACTCAGGGAAAAAAACTAACTATTACACCTTGTTTGGAAGGGTAGGGGGGAGGAAATATAAAAAGAACATGGAGTAGGCTCTGCAGTGATGAATGCACTTGTGGTAAGGCAGCAGCAACAATGAACAGGCAAACAATAAAGTCTGTGTGAACAGAAACTTTACTGCCAAAACAAAAGCCCTGATCTATCACGCATGTGACCCTAAGACTCTTTTTTTTTGTGGCACTGAAACCTGGTCACCTTAATCACGCCAAGAGAAACGTTTAAAAAATTTCAATGCGGAGTCTGCGAAGAATGCTTGGTATTTAGTGGCAAGACAAAATCACAAATACTGAAGTATTGGAAAGATCAGGTTGTGTGACGGTGTGTTCCATGATCAGTCTTCGTAGACTTAGATGGATGGACAATTATAGAATATCATAGGACACCTTTCTTTTGGTGCTTTACGGATAGTTAAAAGATCTCTGAGTCGGCCTCAACTACAGTACAAAGATGTGTGTAAGTGCATAATTGATACAGGCACTGATAATGCACCATGGGAGCAAATCGTCCTGGTCGCGTTGCATGAAGCGCTAAGATCTGACCGAGGTGCTAGTATATAGTAGTAGTAGTAATAGTAGTAGTAGTAGTAGCAGCAGCAGCAGCAGCAGCAGTTGTAGTAGTAGTGGTAGTAGTGGTAGTAGTAGCAGAAGTAGTAGCAGAAGTAGTAGCAGTAAAGTAAACAAGTGTATACATTTTGTCATTTTACAAGGGGAATAGGACAAACAACCAGATTTTAAAAATGAAAGCATTTTAGCCAGATGTTTTAAAACCAAACAGAAACTATATCCAAGCTTCAGGACTATGAAATATGAATATATAGCTCTGTAGTTGCCTCAGATGCGGGATTTTAAAAATTAAAATGTTGTAAAACGTAATTCGGCATATAGCGATAAAGAGAAATGCAAAACATGAGGGTAGATAGGACACAAGTGAATTAATTTAATGCACGTTTCTGTATTCGTAATCACTACAGCAAAGATGGCGCTGAAACAATAATGATAACAATATCTAACGCTGACACAGCCAATACCATTTTACAGATTTTCAAACTTAGAAATGGTTGACTAACACACAGACACATAGATGCACAGACAGAGGGACAGACAGACAGACAGAGGGACAGACAGACAGACAGACACCAGCGGACACACTTTCAATGAGATGCAAATAAGCATAATTGGATACACAGAAAGAATGACAAATATACAGACAGGCAGCCTAGCAATAATTAAGATTAAAACTTGGGACAGACTGACAAAGAGATGCCTTGTAAGACAGACATGTACGCATTCATAGACAGAGATTAAAAGAAAACAATCCATTGATAGATAGACAAACATAGACTGACTAGCCGACAGATTTTTTGATGAATGTAAAGCGACAAACACAAAAACAGATAGACATTTGTTATGATAGATGAGCAAAGAGTAAATACTACCAAGAGGCATATTATACAAGGCGGGCATGGCTAGAAAATAACATACATAAAAGACAGGTAGGGAACCAAAGAATCAGAGTCATAAATACAAACCCACACGAAAGACCAGACAGGCTTACATAAAGGCGGACAAACCTAATACTGACGAACCAACGCCACTGAGGCTTGTTGAGTGAGGTAGAAAGTTTCTTTTATTTCCCCCTACAAATCGTATCGGATACAGACTTACAGACACTGCCATGCGGCTATAGTGGGGGTGTTGACTTACCTGATTAATTGCCATACGATGATTGATCGTCTTAAGCGACTTTCCGTGCTTGCCATGAGCTTATATATCTCCAAAATGTTGTCATTGCGAAATGTTGTCTCAGTTAAAATATCAATAAAGTAGTTTTCCCTAAGCAACCTGCTTTAATCTGATATTTAATACATCATGTCAGCTACCATATTAACAACTGTTATGTCATAACTGTGACACACCTTTTGTTTCCTATTTTCAGTCATCCATTTTTGTTTTGTCAAAACCTATTTTTGGTTTGGCACAATTCTGTTAGCGATAATACCCCTGGAATTGATTATTAGAACAATGGCCCGTACACACACAGATATGGCATCTGCTCAGACGAAAGGATCAAGGCAGACTCACAGCGGCAGCTGTTCTAACATTTATTCCGAGAGGATGTACACCGCATGTCATTTGTGAATCAACTTATAATGTACAACAGTGGTTTAAACCTTTTTTGGCCCGTGCCCCTCCCCCCCCCCTTTCACCATATTTTTAGGACGTCATTCTCCCTCTCACCATATTTTTAGAACGTCATTTCCCCCTCACCATATTTTTAGAGCGTCATTCCCAACTTTCGTATTTCCTCCCTAAAAATTTCCCCCTACCCCTACACAGTATACGTAATAATTGAAGCTAAATTTAATAGCACATACTACAACAAGTCTAGACGTCCACATAAAACGTGATTTGTGGGTCATCTTACTTTATAAAATGAATTTTAGAAAAGTGGGACGTTTAGAACCGTAAAGTATGAAGGGAAAAACAAGATCAAGTAATCGGTTCTTGTATTAACGCATTTTGAAATAATCTTAATCCACACCCCTGTCACAAAATAGACCACCGTGATTACCCAATGATGACAATAAAAGGCGTTCGGATTAACGACATGTTCGAGGCTACAGGTTGTTTCAACAAATACAGAAAAAACAGTCTGGGTTGCAGCTGCACGTGTTCACATCTGGTCGGAAAAATAGGAACATTCGATGGCGAGTGAGATGAATCAATACACCACTTTGACAGTTCATAAACAGTCAGATCCAAGTAGAATTTGCCGGCTCGGGACATGAAACAGTCCCGTCTGTCATTTAGAGTTTCCGGACATCAGGCGAAATGGCGGCTGTGATTGTCACCACTCGACAGAAGATTGGCGGCTTGTTATTGACAACTGTTGTTGGGACCATACAGTAACTCGCTAGCTTGTTTTGGATGTCAAAACATCGGAGGACGAATCTGACATTGATTAAACCAGGGGAGATAGCTTCCTGACAATGGAGGATCTGCCCAAAATAACACCTGTGTAGACATAAAGAATAACGTCACGTGACCAATTTTAGGCGTTTGCCAAAAACCCGATTTGGGGACAACTAGTGTAACTCAAACAGTGGATTAGGATTGACGTGTTTTGTTGGAGAGCTCTACAGTGTTAGATTAATTAAAAATTAACTAGCATGTGTCGTTATGGCAAAGTGTAGTAGCCATCCAGGAATGAGGCGGGTTTGCATAAGGTACAAAATATAGCCTATTTAGGCCTAATTAATATAGGCAGTAGTCTTGTTAAAACTAGAGTGTGATGATTAGCACTGTTAGTTGAAAACTAGTTAGAGTAGTGAAGTGATAATTGGCTCTGCTAGGATGAATAGGATACCGGATGATATTTGGAGAGATTTAAGATGGGTTAGGAGATGGGGAAAGTGTCCAATGGGGGGATCTTTCAGTGGCTTGCCCACTGAAGTTTTGCACTCTGTTTATGGGTCTTTCCTTGTCATAGCCTGATTCGGACGTAGGTGAGGAGCTACTAGGCTCTATGACAGAGTTTAGTTAGCTGAGAAATAACAGAGCAAGGCAATAGGCTTACACTCAGCCGGTAGGATCAGTGACTAGTGCTATCACCAGATGTGTTGTTTCTCTAACAGGTTCCCTGCCAGTTACGAGGGAGTTCAACACTGGTTTTGAAGAAGTGCAATTCCAATTGAAAGAACACCAGTTGGAAACTCAAATGCTTTCTGACGGAAAACGAATAACCCCCGAGAAGAAAGATGGTATTATGTTTACGCTGGACTCATAATCAGGAGGGTTCACCATAACAGGACTCAGAAGAGCCAACCAATATAACGATTCCTGTGTGTTAAGGTTCACCTAGGATGGGTGATGATTGTTGATATGTCACACATCATACAAACATTGTTAAAGGAACGAGAACATTAAAATGTAAGTCACATCGTGTGATAGATTCCAGTGAAATATTACAAAAAGACATCATACTTGAGACGTTATAGACAATAGTTAAGATCACGTATATTAACAATAACAGTGATACCTAAGTACACCCAACAAAGGATCTGTACAATTTTTAGGAACGATAGGAACTTATGTGTAGTGTGCAACCGGTCCATGATCAGCTGTAATTTACAAACAGTATCTATTTCGGATGATCAAGAAGATGGATTACCAGGTAGCTACAGATGACCGTCGGTGTCCGGCAGGAGGGATACAGCCCTGGGTGAGGTGGACTTGTTCTGACTTAACGTGCTGTGGTATGTCCTTGCAAGGATGAAATGACTATGCTATTATCTGAGGGTCCGATGCTACACACATTATAGAACACCTCACACATTTTCTTCGCATACACATCTCACATACATTACACTTTTCTTTTAATAAATTAATCTTTATTAATTTTTAGAAGCAAGAGTTGTTGAATATGTTGCTTGGGGAAGAATGAGAGGGGGCATAGTACGACAGTGATGGAGAGAAGAAAAGGTGTCCATGAACTGATGGAGTGTGTTGGACGGAAGCTGGTGGATTCTCCAGGATATTGATAGAAAAAAAAATTATAATGTGGGTGTTGACTCCCCTCACTCCAGGGACGACACTTTAAAGGAAGACACGACATTATTGGGGGCTCGTAAACGGGATCTTTGGACAGCGGGATCTCTCGTAAACGGGATCTTTGGACAGCGGGATATCTCGTAAACGGGATCCTTGGACAGCGGGATCTCTCGTAAAAGTGATCCTTGGACAGCGGGATCTCTCGTAATCGTGATCCTTGGACAGTGAGATATCCTGCAAGCAGGATACTTTGACAGTGGGATCCTCTGACAACGGGGTCCTTTGACACGGGATCCTTAGTTATAAGACGGAGATATCATATTGGAGAATCCAGCTAGAGTGAATGTGGATAGGGGTTAAGACACATATCTTACCTGTTCACACTTCACACGTTTGCATAGGTCTGTGGTGCTAATTCTACTCTTGTCACTGAGTGATTGTGTTGTGGTGTGCTGGATGTGGGGCATATATAGATTTATAGTATTTGTTCATATATCTATATATTAGTTGGCAGTTAAATTATACTCAACCTGCTAGCTTACCTCTCTGTAAAATGGCCACTCGGAAACTAACCACTGCAGAACTAAGGGCAAAAGGGGAAGAAATGGGATTGTAGGGTTCTGCTCTAACGGATTACATACAGGAATTGGAGAGAGAGAGTATCGTCAAGCAGAAAGGGGAGATGGAAAGGCTGAGTTGGATTTGAGAAGGATGGAGTTGGAACAAGAAGTTAAGAAACTTGAAGCTAAACAGGCTGCTAAGAAATTAGAAGCTGTACAGGAAGCACAAAAAAGGGAGCACGAGTACCGGATGCGGGAACTCGAGCTCAAGAGGCAATCTAATGGGGAAACTGAGGGAGCAGTTGGAGGTTCCTCCGCCTCAGGCTCAACCCCAACAGGTGGACATAGTTACCATGCTATGAAGTTTCCTTTAGCGGTCTACGAGGAGGACAAAGAGAAGATTGACCAGTACCTTCAACGCTTCGAGGCCATGTCTGTTGCTATGGGTTTGGACCGTGACAAATGGTGTCTTAAGCTATCCCAAGACCGGCTACGAGGTTTATTCTCGCCTGCCACCAGGACATGAGAACAATTATGACGAATTGAAGACGGCTCTGCTGAAACGATTCGAGGTTACGTCACATACCTACCGGAAAAAATTTCGAGCAGCGAAACGAGAACCGGGGGAGTTGTTTGCCGCCTACAGTTTGCGTCTAAAATCCTATCTCCATAAGTGGATGGATTTGGCTGGGTTCGCACATGACTATGAGAGTCTGGAAGAACTCATGGTGGTCGACCAGCTGAAGAAGCAAATGTCAAAACCGCTCAGGACATTCTTGTGAGAGCAAGGAGCGGAACGTATTGACCTCGTGACAAAATTAGCAGAACGGTTCGTCGAGGTACATGGGGAGGCAGGGGACAACCTTTCAACCAACACCAAAAGTCAGGAGAAACTTGACAAGAAGAAAGCCAAAAACTCGGGAACCAAAAAGGGGGAACCTTATATACAAAAATCAGAGGATAGTTCAGAGAAGAAGAAGGAGGGGAGCAAGAGCACTTCAAGCTCTACACCAAAACGACCGTGGTCGAAGAAGTGGTGTTCAATTTGTAAGTCACTCTCTCACAGTACGAGGGACTGCAAATCGAAGGCTAAGAGCCCTCACTTCGCAGCATGTCAAGTGACTTCCAAGTAGGTTGTCACGGAAACTGCCAAGGTCAACAAGGAAGCTCGCCACCAGGAGAGTTTACTCAAGTCCGGCACTAGAAAGTCTAGGACAGGGAAATCGTGCAACCACTGTAGGTCGAATACGCACAATGCTATTGACTGCAGGAGAAAGTCAGGAGACACTCAATTCGTCGTGTGCCCCGGGAAACCTAAGGTGGTGCCAACCGAACAGGTCGAGGCCGAGAAAGAGACTCCAGACCAGGAAAAACCACCTGTAGTGGAATTGGTAGAGGTTAACGGTCGTCAAGTGGAGTGTTTGTACGACACAGGACTGGACGGGGAGGTCGTGATTTCTGCGGATCTGGTACATCCAGAACAATTCACCGGTGAGACCATGGAGGTACAGCCTGCACAAAAGAGTGCTGTGGCCATGAAGTTGCCCATTGCTAATGTGGAGATTCGGCCAAGGTATGTCATCGGCACAATCAAGGCCGCTGTATTGACCGATCCAATTTTCCCAGTATTCCTCGGTTGCCGGTATGTCTTTCTGAGAATGCCCAGGGAGCCAATCCATATGGGAGCAATACAGACTCGCTCTCAGACGAGAACGGAAGAGGCAGAAGCAATTGTGACTAACCCACTGCCGGGGGAGCTACGAACTGCCCAGAGTGAGGATGCTACTTTACGTCCTTGCTACAAAAAGCTGCAGAGAAGTGCTGATCCACCAGGACGGGGTCAGTACTACATGAAGAATAGGCTACTCTAAGGAGAGCAGGAAGGGGAGACAACCTATACGGTCAGTTGGTTGTCCCGAAAGCTCACCGGTCCCAGATTCTTCATATGGGGCATACCATCTCCTTTAGTGGACACATGGGTATGGCCGCCACCATGCAGCGAATTTTCTGCCATTACTCTTGGCCGGGAATGACAGATGATGTGCGTCGGTATGTGAAGTCATGCCCTGAATGCCAGAGGATGGCACCGAAACACTGGACAGCACCGGTGGTCTTGGGTGAAATGCCCATCATGAACTCTCCTTTCGAGAGGGTAGCCATCGATATCGTGGGTCCACTTCCCAGGACTAGGAAGAGGAACATGTATATACTCACAATGGTGGATTGCTGTACAATGTGGGGTGAAGCCATACCGTTGACCACGATTGACTCGAAACGAGTGGCGGACGCACTGATGGAGGCCTTTACCAGATTAGGCTTCCCTGATCAAATTCTGACGGACAATGGGTCCCAGTTTTGTGGAAAACTCATAGAGGAGGTATTTAGGGTGTTCCATTCTAACCACATACATACCAGCCCTTACCACCCTCAAGCCAATGGACAAGTAGACCGTTTCAACGGCACGTTGATGACAATGCTCAGGAAACTGGCACAGGAAAAACCTGATAGGTGGGATGAATATATCACAGCAGCACTTTTTGCCTATAGGGAAGTTCCTCATGGCTCAACCGGACTACTACCCGCTACGTTGCTGTTTGGTCGTTCAATCAAAGGACCGTTGGAAGCCATGTTGAGGAGTTGGACTGAAGAGGGGACGTCAGAAGAAGTGATCTCTTCCTATAAATACGTGGAGGAACTGAAAGAAAATCTCCACAAGGGATGGACTCTGGCAAATCAAAACTTGAAAAAGGCCAGGAAAAGAGATGCGGCTTACTACAACCGTAGGTCTAAAGAAAGATCTCTAGAGGTGGGAGATAAAGTCTTGTTGCTACTCCCTACGGGAAACAACAAACTGGAGATAGGTTGGCAAGGACCATTTCCCGTGGAAAGGGTGATATCCAGAACCAACTATCAGATCCGGATCCGGGGAAAGTCGAAGAATTTCCATATCAATCTCTTGCGGAAATACGAAGAGAGACCGGGAGACAAGGCAGCTCACCTCATGGCAATGGCGGTTGCAGTGGAGACGGAAGTGGTAATCAGCGAGGGCAGGGAATATCCCTTGGTACACCAGGAAACCTATAGGGATGTGCAAGTAGACCCTGATCTGACCTCCCAGGAGAGGGAAAAGATAACCCAGGTTCTCAAGTCTCATAAGGAGATACTGACTGATAAACCAGGACGAACCAGGTTGGTTGAGTTCGAGATGATTTTTGAACACACAGGAGCCTGTTCGCCAGAAGGTTTACCCAGTGCCATTCTCTAAGGAAAAGGCCCTGGAGGAGAAAATACAAAAACTGCTGGAGGATGACGTGATTGCACCATCCACATCCCCATACAATGCAGGGGTAGTTTTGTTACGGAAACCAAGTGGAGAACACCGGTTGTGTATAGACTACCGACTTCTGAACAGTCCCACACAATTTCAGGTGGAACCTTTGCCGAATCCAACGCAGTTATTCGCTAGACTCCATAAGGCTCGGTACTTTTCAAAGGTGGATCTGAGTCGGGGGTACTATCAGATACCAGTCAAACCGGAGATTCGACCACTATTGGCCTTCAGTACCCCCAGTGGACATTATGAATTCAAAGTCATGCCCTTTGGACTCAGCAATGCACCTAGTGTGTTTACTCGCATGATGAGGACTTTACTTGATCCTTTAAAGGATCCGTCCATCATCTCATTCATGGATGCTATTCTAATTTCAAGTGACAGTTTGGATGACCATTTACAATCCTTGGAAAGAGTTTTCAATAGGCTCAATGAAGCAGGGCTTACAGCTCGTCCAACCAAGTGCATGATTGGTTACCAGACTCTGGAATTTCTAGTTCACACCATCACTCCAGGACACATTGTCCCAGAAGAAAAGAACCTGGAAAAAAATCAGAAATGCACCAAGGCCAAAAACGAAGAAGGATGTGCGATCTTTTTCTCTCGTTGTGTGGGTTCTACCACAAATTTATCCCACATTTCACGGAACTGGGAGCTCCATTGACGGAAACCTTGAAAAAGGGATTCCCGGACCAAATCATTTGGACACCAGAATGTGAGACTGCCTATAGTCAGTTAAAGGAGGCCTTGGTCAGCAAACCTGTATTACAGCTCCCTGACCTTTCCAAACCATTTGTGTTGAGAACGGATGCGAGTGAGATTGGGATTGGGGCAGCCTTGTTACAGGAAGGAAAAGACGATGCTTCGGTTTTGAAACCTGTAGCATACGCAATTAAGAAACTTCTCCAGGCTGAGAGGAATTATTCAACCGTCGAGAGAGAGAGAGAGTGCTTGTCTCTCGTCTGGGCAGTGCAAAAATTCCAACCCTATTTGCATTTGCCCTAGTTTCGGGTCCAGTCGGATCATCAGCCCCTGATGTTCCTGGCTACTTCTCAGAAGCTCAACGCCCGTTTGATGTGGTGGTCGTTGTTACTTCAACCTTAAAATTTCACAGTGGAGTACATTCCTGGGAAGGAAAATGTTGGAGCGGACTTCTTGTCAAGACACCCAGCTCCCGAAGAAGAGGAATGAATCACCTGGATTGAACTCACGGTGGAGAAGAGTGAGATGGACTACTCTCTTAAGAGAGTCACAAAATAGACCACCGTGATTAACCAGTGATGACAATAAAAGGCGTTCGGATTAACGACATGTTCGAGGCCACAGGTTGTTTCAACAAATACAGAAAAAACAGTCTGGGTTGCAGCTGCACGTGTTCACATCTGGTCGGAAAAATAGGAACATTCGATGGTGAGTGAGATGAATCAATACATCACTTTGACAGTTCATAAACAGTCAGATCCAAGTAGAATTTGCCGGCTCGGGACATGAAACAGTCCCGTCTGTCACTTAGAGTTTCCGGACATCAGGCGAAATGGCGGCTGTGATTGTCACCACTCGACAGAAGATTGGCGGCTTGTTATTGACAACTGTTGTTGGGACCATACAGTAACTCGCTAGCTTGTTTTGGATGTCAAAACATGGGAGGACGAATCTGACATTGATTAAGCCAGGGGAGATAGCTTCCTGACAATGGAGGATCTGCCCAAAATAACACCTGTGTAGACATAAAGAATAACGTCACGTGACCAATTTTAGGCGTTTGCCAAAAACCCGATTTGGGGACAACTAGTGTAACTCAAACAGTGGATTAGGATTGACGTGTTTTGTTGGAGAGCTCTACAGTGTTAGATTAATTAAAAATTAATTAGCATGTGTCGTTATGGTAAAGTGTAGTAGCCATCCAGGAATGAGGCGGGTTTGCATAAGATACAAAATATAGCCTATTTAGGCCTAATTAATATAGGCAGTAGTCTTGTTAAAACTAGAGTGTGATGATTAGCACTGTTAGTTGAAAACTAGTTAGAGTAGTGAAGTGATAATTGGCTCTGCTAGGCTGAATAGGATAGCGGGGTGATATTTGGAGAGATTTAAGATGGGTTAGGAGATGGGGAAAGTGTCCAATGGGGGGATCTTTCAGTGGCTTGCCCACTGAAGTTTTGCACTCTGTTTATGGGTCTTTCCTTGTCATAGCCTGATTCGGACGTAGGTGAGGAGCTACTAGGCTCTATGACAGAGTTTAGTTAGCTGAGAAATAACAGAGCAAGGCAATAGGCTTACACTCAGCAGGTAGGATCAGTGACTAGTGCTATCACCAGTTGTGTTGTTTCTCTAACAGGTTCCCTGCCAGTTACGAGGAAGTTCAACACTGGTTTTGAAAAAGTGCAACTCCAATTGGAAGAACACCAGTTGGACACTCAAATGCTTTCTGACGGAAAACGAATAACCCCCGAGAAGAAAGATGGTATTATGTTTACGCTGGACTCATAATCAGGAGGGTTCACCATAACAGGACTCAGAAGAGCCAACAAATATAACGATTCCTGTGTGTTATGGTTCACCTAGGTTGGGTGGTGATTGTTGATATGTCACACATCATACAAACATTGTTAAAGGAACGAGAACATTAAAATGTAAGTCACATCGTGTGATAGATTCCAGTGAAATATTACAAAAAGACATCATACTTGAGACGTTATAGACAATAGTTAAGATCACGTATATTAACAATAACAGTGATACCTAAGTACACCCAACAAAGGATTCGTACAATTTTTAGGAACGATAGGAACTTATGAGATGGACTTGTTCTGACTTAACGTGCTGTGGTGTGTCCTTGCAAGGATGAAATGACTATGCTATTATCTGAGGGTCCGATGCTACACACATTATAGAACACATCACACATTTTCTTCGCATACACGTCTCACATACATTACATTTTTCTTTTAATAAATTAATCTTTATTAATTTTTAGAAGCAAGAGTTGTTGAATATGTTGCTTGGGGAAGAATGAGAGGGGGCATAGTACGACAGTGATAGAGAGAGGAAAAGGTGTCCATGAACTGATGGAGTGTGTTGGACGGAAGCTGGTGGATTCTCCAGGATATTGATAGGAAGAAAAAAAAATTATAATGTGGGTGTTGACTCCCCTCACTCCAGGGACGACACTTTAAAGGAAGACACGACACCCCCCCCCCCCCCTGGAAACCCCCAAATGCCCCCCTAGTGGGGGGAGGGGAAACCCCCCACCGGTTGAGAACCACTGATGTAGAACGTTGGTGGATAGGGTCAAATGTGAATAGTATTCGTGTTTCTGTGGGAATATCGCTGATCTAGTATTATGTGGCATCTCATTTACGTCTACTGTATAATTTGTATGACTTGTCGCAAAGCTTGTATGACTTGTCGATAAGCTGCCTTGTGCCTGAATGACGAATCGTTCTTTTCCGATTCAGAACAACTGGTCGTGAGCCTTCCTCGTACTAACCCGAGATTTTTCCATAGAACTCACTGGCTAGCTACGTGACTGGCTTGCCGGGCCTGTCATGTGTTTGTCTCTGTATAGTCTGTTCCAGTTGAACTGACTGATTTATAACTGTCTTTAACTCTCCAAGTCTCCTTCCCCTTTCATTCATAATTAACCCTGACCAGATATCTGACAGACATCAACATAGTCAAATATGCATGAAAACGAACATGTGCATTTGAAACTGAAATTGAAGATATGGTAATTAATACAATTCTGATACCCTTATATTTACTAAAGCCTGCAGAGTTGACACAAATCAGCTTCTTTCAAGGCATGTGGCACAAGGTGTTGATCCCACTGTCTGTCTTATAACATCATTTACAACTCAGTCTCGGATATTTAAACTAGCAGCTCTTCTATATCAACCCATATCGTAGATGCTTTGCGTGTGTATGTGTGTGTGTGTGTGTGTGTGTGTGTGTGTGAGAGAGAGAGAGAGAGAGAGAGAGAGAGAGAGAGAGAGAGAGAGAGAGAGAGAGAGGCATTTGAATATTGTTCAAGTTTGTCATTGGTATCATATGGTTGGTATAAATGTGCTATTTATTATATACCATTTTACTGATATGTATATCAGGATGTTTCGGTATCTGTATCAGTTTATATAGAAGCGAAATTAATCTTTTGAATCTGCTTTCGTTGTTTCGGTCTATTCTGCCATCCTCTGTGCTCATTATTTAAACTGTTTAACTTGTCATAGGGGTTTACTATTTATCTGTACATTTAGTGGCCCAGAAGATCTGCTTACTAGCTTGACTTCAATATTGGTTGTATTTACGTTCATATTGTATCTTCTGCACGTTGAACTCTGCATATTAATATACTTTTGTAGTCTGCCCTCGTCGCTGTAAAACAGGCATAATCGTTATTGTCAATCTTCTCGTCTTCTTCTTTCCGCCTTGTTAGTCATATCCAGGCGAACCTTCTGGCCTAGAGAGACAACAGTGGAAGATAAACTCTATGGACCGCTGAATGAACTAAAAAAGACTGTTAGATTCATACAATAGACGACATTGCAGTTGTAGACATGTTTCAGGCGATCGAAAGAAGAAGAAGAAGAAGAAGTTAGTCATGTTAGCAATATTAATTTGCACGGAACTATATTGCCACCATTATATGAGAAATAGATTAACATGTATTGATTGGCCTTGATAGAAGTATGCGGTGAAGTAAAATATATTAAAACTGTAATCTACATGCATGTCGTAAGATCCGACTAAGGAGGGTTGGGCTTGGGGCTGGCTACCTTATTTCGTAGGAAATCCCAGCTGCAAGATCCAGTCAACTATGAGCAAATCCACATACCTCCAAATATAAGAAAACGTTCAAATATAAGAGGAAAACAGAAGCGTATTGGCCAACCAAGAGGAAAGGAGGCTCTTTTAGAAGCGACATGACGTGATTGTCACGAGCTCGCCATGAGTTAACCAGATAATAATACCGACGTTTGCTTGGCGTATATTTTCTAGGCCACAACAGTCGTACTAACAGAGTAAACACAGCTGCACGGGATACATCAGGTCAGCTCATATACACATTTGGTGGTGAGTGAGGAGGAAGTGAGTGCGCTGAATCATATATCACTTTGACAAGTCATAAACATATCAGAGGGAAAACGGAAGTACTTAGCACGGAAGTAACAGTACATATGTCAATTCTGGGTTTCCGGAACATCGAGAAGATTGACGGGGTTATTGGCAACTGTTGTTGGGGGTATACAGGAACTCGCTGGCTTGTTTTGGGAATCTAAACCAGTGATGACAGATCTAACATGGAGGGAGCCAGAGGGGGGATGGATCCCTGACAGGGGATGATCTGCCAATGTGCCACCTGTGTGGGGGCATAAAGGATAACGTCACGTGGCCAACTTTGGTAGTTTGCCATATAAACCCGAGTTGGGACCAACTAGGGGGACTTGAAAATGCTCTAGTCGGTTTACAAAGGCACTGCAGTGCTTAGTGGAAATAATATCTACCGTGTGTTAATTAGTGACTTAATTTTACACGTGCCTATAATGGCAGATGTAGATATGATTGATAGGACTGCAGTAGTGCCATTTAAGGTATAACCTATTATAATATTAGTTCTAATTAATATAGACTGTGGCCTTGTTAAACTATAGTGTGATGATTAGCACTGTTAGTGGAAACTAGTTAGAGTAGAATAGTGATATTAACTCTGCTAGTTAAAAATAGATTAGTGAAGTGTTGATAAGCTTTACTAGTTGAGAATTGAGTAATGAGGGATAATTGGGATCTTCCCGTAGGTGTCCCTGGTGGGCGGGGTTCCGCATTCTGTTTGCTGATTTTTTCTTTGTCATAGCCTGATTCGGCTCTAGGTGGGTAGCTAATCTGCTCTATGACTAAGTCTAGTTAGCTAAAGATCATTAAGCAAGGCGATAGGCTTACACTCAGCCGAAAGGATCAGTGACTAGTACTATCACCAGATGTGTTGTTTCTATCCTAGGTTCCCTACCAGATCCAAGGAAACTCAACAAGTTTTTGGGAAAGAATCACATCCCATTCGGAAGAACACCAGTTCAACAATCAATAAAGTTGCATACAGAACGTAACTAAAGCTAGAAGGAAGTTGATTCACCAAAGAGAGTGATGCGTACTGATGCACCACACAGCATCAGACAGTAGTAACGAACTGAAAACATTAAGTCTAATAATTACATAGTGTGATATAATCTCGTGTAATAGAACACAAGACTTGATACTTGAGGCTAGATAGACACGAGGGAGGATCCAGTACAGTAACAATTAACATTAATCTGTGTACACACTACAAAGGACTTGTGCATTTTTTTATGAACGATAGGAACGGACATTGTGTAGGGTGCAACCGGTCCATGATTAACTGTTTATACCACCGGTGTCTATTTCGGATGTTCATGAAATGGGATTACCAGAGGTCTACAGAGGCAAATCAGTATCCAGCAGGATGGTTTCGGCGCTGGGTGAGAAGTACATGTTCTGACGTAACGTGCTGTGGTCTATCCTTGCTGGGATCAGCTGACTGGGTTGTTGTCTGAGAGTCCGATTCTACACACTTTATAGAACACGTCACACATTTTCTTAACATACACGTCTCATATACGTTACACTTTTCTTTTAATAAATTAATCTTTATTACTCTCTAGAAGCAAGAGTTGTTGAGTATGTTGCGTTGGGGAAGTATGAGAAGGGGGCATAGTACGACAGTGAGAGAGTGATAGGAAAAGGTGTCCATAGGCTGATGGAGTGTGTTGGACGGAAGCTGGTGGATTCTCCAGAATATTGAGAGGAAAAAAATATTATAATGTGGGTGTCGACTCTCTTCACTCCAGGGACGACACTGTAAAGGAGGACACGACAGTGATGCGGAGACAGCCGCAAGTAGTCCGGATAACTGACCTGCCTGCTTTCATTTAATGAAGAGAATTAGGGACGGAGATAAATAATATGGCGAGGACATATAACGAGCCACAGGAAGTAGCGGCAGATAGGACGGTGAGTCGATGTCCTCCAATAGAGGATAGATGACAGCAAAAGGAGAGGACCACATAAATTAAGGTAAGCAATAGGAAGCAGAGGACATGTGCTAACTATGCATTGTTCCTTAGTTATTGATTAAGATGTCTGAAAGTTGCAATCAGTGTGTTGCCTATAGCTTTCATGTTGTATATTGTCAAGCGCGTCCTTTGATCCATACTTGTTTGTTAACATTTGTGAGTACTTGTCAATACCCGTAAGTTTATTTTTATGTTAGAAAGCGCTTTCTAAACAAGGCTCTTATAAGGTGGCCAAAACTCCACCTTTTCGTTGTCTCCACTATTCTATTAATCCATCTCTGGAAAGATCTGCCGAACCTTGAGGCACACTCGGACTTTTTTCGAACGCATCCATTGCTGGCATTATGTACACTAGCTTCCTGATGTTGGTTCCTTTAAAACCCCTGTGGCCATGCCAATATCCATATTCATCTACCTACTTTATTCGTCTGTGATTTATCCCCTCTACATGATATGAACAAATTAACCAATATATGAATCTCGACACGTGTCCATGAAATATACTGATTTAGCTGATTATAGGATGTTTTCATGTCGAAGCCTCAGACCTTCCCACTTGCTATTTACACAGCGTGAGCCCTTACCATACATGATAACTTGACATAATTGTTTAACACCTGTTACAATCCGATTTCAGCTAAATTAACACAATTAATGATAAACACACATTTCATTTCAGTAAATAAAAAATGGTGTGCACAAATTTACATTTATTTTATCTGACATTCCTTTTCACTGTTGCATCCAATCTGTTGCCAGGCCGGTCACGATAAAAGGTGGAGTTTTGGCTGTTCCTCACGTTTCACCAAGGACCAAGGTAGACGCATCAAGTTTTGTAAAGGTAGGTCTATGACGGATACTTGTATTCATATATTAGACCGCTATTTTTAGAGGTGAGGTGTCAAACTGCTATCCAAACCGCCTTTCTTTGCCATATATCGATATATGTCTATTATATATCTCCGTCTACTTCTCCAATTACTGTTTATTTTATAAACTGAAAAATACTCAAATACACAGAGACTATTGAAATTAGGCGTCTAAATACGAGGTTGTGCCGAATGAAAGATTTCAGAGTTACTATGAATATCGTGTGGATAACATTGTACCACATTCCAACTGTATAGTTAGTTCATTAGTCGACAGATCATCCTCATTGCACATCGAAACATTTAGTCCATAAGTGCCCGGATCCCCTCCTCAGGAAATCCCGCAGCGTGCAGAGACTAACGACACCAGTTATATGTTGGTTTATTAATCTTCTTTGGCTTCCTGCGTAGTGTTCTTGCTGTTCTCGCATCCTGACCATGGTTGTAGATTCCCAGTCATCACGTAGTTCTCGAAAACGACTTATTTCTCGTAGAGCATTCATCATGTCAGCCTGGTCCATGTCTCGTCCGCCCTCCACAGTAGCCTTATCCGCAAGCCTGTCAGCCTGCTCATTTCCGTGTACACTCGCATGCCCTGGCGAGAAAATGAAACTAATCTTTGCCAGCCGAGACCGCTTCAGAGACAGCAACCATTCTCTTCGGACATACCCCCATCTCTATCACCCTGAGCATACTCATTGAGTCGCCTTCCATAGTCAGGCTACTTGTGCTCAAAGCAAAAGCACCAGAATCTTCCTTCACAATTCTAACTCCAACTTGAGCCGTAAAATCCCTTGAACTTCTCACTCGTCGAACGACCGACCCATCTGTGTAAATGTCACTATCACCTTCTAAAGAATACTCGAAGATCAAAGCCTGAACTTCCGCCTCCACAGCAGCCGGATTTTCTTGTCTGCATTTTCTGTCTAGTTGGATGCAAATTGACAAGGACGTACAGAACTCTGTTGGCACTTGTACCCACTCCTCGCCAGGTTCTGAGTCCTCAAGAGAACACACCTGTTGAAGAATGTCTTCGGCTTGACCCATCCACACTTTTCCTCTTTTTAACCTGCTGCCCTTTACCTTCATAATTTCGCAATGCAGTGGATGTGTGTTTGCGTCGACTCTGAGGAAGGAACTTGCTCGGCAAATTTGTATTCTGTCCCCCAGAGTTGGAAAATCAAGAAGGTAAGCACATCGCCCTGCATGCTGTATCTCTTGTACATCCAAGAATAATACGCATAGTTCATTCTGTATCCTTACCATCCTTTCTATCTGCTTATGGCTGCGAGTCAGGATCGCCATCGCATACTCCAAAACAGAAAGGACCAGAGCCTCGTAAAGAAGACATAGATGGCGCTGCTCACAGTTTGCCGCCGCCATCTCCCGAATCGCAGCCAAATTCGCTTGGCCTTTGTTATCACCTGGTCTATGTGCTCAGTATAAGCAAGGCTTCGATCAAATCGTATCTCCAGGTAATTTATTGCCTGCGTTCTTTCCACAGACTCTGAACACATATATACAGTTGGTGTTGGAGTGTTGACAATATGGCTATTCAAAGAGAACCATGTCACTGCTGCCTTCGTTGGGTTTACTATTGTCCCAGCTTCAAAACACCACGTGCTTATGAGATTAACTTATGTTTATAGTTCTACAGCAACCAGATCGCTATCCTTACCCCTGACGATACACAAACACATCGTCGGCATATGACAATGTCCTCCCCGGTTCTGTGATCTTCTCGCCGGTGATTCTCACAGTGTAGGCGTTGAAAAGCACCGGTGATAATGGTGATCCATATGGCAGGCCAGGATATATTGATCTTGGTTCAGAAGTCCAACGACCACATTTAAAAAAATTACTTTCCGTTGGAAGAGAGCTGCGGCTCTCGTATTCGATCTGTATTCAAAGTGTTATGTATTTTAGCCAAAATATGATACATTTATTACTGTATATAATGTATAATTCTACAGTATGCACTTGACGAGATGCGGCAAAACATATCAGACAATAAATCGTGCAAGCTATTGTTTGTGGCTTTTATGTCTAAACTGTTTAGTTTGTTAAACATTAACTCGTAAGGCAAACTGGAATTTCCAGTCTAGATTCGCATGTGTCCTGGATGCACTGATTTTGAGCGCAATGCTCTTCGTTGAGTCTAACCATTTTTCTTAATTGTTCTCAAGGTCTGTAGGCAGCTATTCTTCGCGTGCAGTAGCAACTGAGCAGAGGAGATACATACCTTAAATAGAGGAAATAGACACAGCGATGTAGAGGCCATGTATACTTAAAGTAGATTAAATGGAAGCAGCCAAATAGAGGAGATGCACACAAAAAGTAAAAACGTGGACACAGACAAGTAGAGAAAATGGACACAGCCAAGTAAAAGAAATGTACACAGTCAAGTAGAGGAAATGTTCGCGAATTCATTTCGAGGAATTGGACACATTAAAGTAGAGGAAATGAACACATCTAATTGGAGGATATCAACACCTCAATGTAGAAAAACAAGGACACATCCAATTAAGGGATATGGACACCTCAAAGTAGAACACCTGGACACAATCAAGTAGAGGAGATGGGTATAACCTAGTATGGAAGATGGACACCTCAGAGTAGAGGAAATGAACATCCCAAAGTAGAAGAAATGGACACAACCTGGTAGGGGAGATAGACATAGCCAAGTAGCGGATATGGACACAACAAAGTAGAGAAGATGTACACCTCAAATTAAAAGCCAAGTAAAGATGATGTAAATAACCAACA
>OY992883.1:92905302-92915218 GCA_963921405.1 Cepaea hortensis | reverse complement strand
CAACAACTCCAACAGCTGATTATAGTGATGAACAGTTAGAAGAATACTATGAACACCTACAACAAACACTGAAAGTTGTAAAATCATCAGAGGTCCTAATTGTCATGGGAGACATGACCGCAAAAGTTGGAAAAAATAAATATAAGCAGATAGAAGGGGAATATGGTATGGGAAATAGAAACGACAGATGCGATCAGCTGATACAGTTCTGTGAAGAAAACAATCTTATTGTTTGCAACACATTTTCCCAACATAACCCTCGGAAACTGTATACATGGAAAAGCCCTGGAGATAGAACAAGAAACCAAATTGACTACATCATGATTAGAAATAGATTTAGAAACAATGTTAAAAATGCCAAAACATACCCTGGTGCTGATATCAACTCTGACCATAATCCTGTAGTTTTAAAATTACAAATAAAACTTAAAAACCGATGAATAAGGAAATCGAAGACACCTCAAGTAGATAAAACGGCATTAAAACAACCAGAAATAAGCCAACTATACCTATTTGAAGTGAAAAATAGATATGCTGGGCTATTCATTTAAAGTATGGAACAATATCGACATGAAAATACCGAGGATACAATTAATATAAAATGCGAAAGTATAAAATCCAGTATTCAGATTGAAATACCACCTTGCCAGTGAAGATTAATAAGAAAAACCAGTTATGGATAACCGATGAAATATTGAGTAAAATGTCTCAAAGAAAGAAAGCAAAGAACACTCCAGAGTATATAGTAATAGATAGATAAATACGTCACATGTGCAGAGTTGCTAAAGAAGAGTGGCTGCAGAAACATTGCAAAGAAATGGAGGATCTGGAAATAAAACACAACACGAAAGAATTACATGAACATATACAAATATTTACAAAGAAGAAAAATAATATAACAGGAAACGGTTGTATCAGAGGACAAAATTGAGAAATTATAATTGATAACACTGACATAATAAAAAGATGGACAGAGTATACAGAAGATTTATTCTGGGACAACAGGGTCAATAGACCAACATTGTATAATACTCAAGATGGACCAAAAATACTAACGGCTGAAGTAGAAAAGGCTATTAAAAAGATGAAAGAAGGAAAGGCTGCAGGTCCTGACAAGATAACAACAGAGATGATAAAATCCTTATCCAGCTTTTGCATTGAAACTATCACATAATTATGTAATGATATATATATATATATATATATATATATATATATAATACTGGGTACGTTCCCAAGGATTTGAAAACATCAATTTTCATCACACTACAAAAGAAGCCAAGAGCTGTTGATTGTGAGGATTACATAACTATTAGCTTAATAAGCCACATAACTAAGATACCACTCAAGATCATACAAGAAAGAATTCAACATAAAATAGATGAGGAAGTAGCTGAAGAACAATTTGGGTTCCGCAAAAACAGCGGCACCAGAGAAGCAATTATCTGTTTGAGGATGTTAATTGAAAAATATATAGAAGTTCAAAAAAAGTATATATGTTTGTTTTATAGACTTCAAGAAAGCTTTTGATAGAGTACAACATGAACGACTAATTACGTGCCTTCAAGATATAGGAGTAGACGGAAACGACATCAGATTTATTAGTAACTTGTACTGCGAACAAGTGGCGTCTATTAGCTGCGGTAATAACTATTCGTCGCCTATAGAGATATAAAGAGGAGTACGGCAGGGATGTGTACTGTCCCCAAGCCTCTTCAACCCATACACAGAAAGAATTTTTAAGCAAGTTGAAATGCCTGAACTCAATATCAATGGAAGAATCATAAACAATCTTAGATATGCTGACGATACCGTGTTACTAGCAAAAAGTGAGCAAGAGTTGCAAGACCTAGTGGAAGAAGTAAACAGGCGCAGTGCAGAATGTGCCTTAGATATTAACATCCAAAAAACAAAAAACTATGATAATTAGCAGTGAAAAGGAAAAGTCATCAATGAACATCACAGTAAACGGGCAGATACTAGAAAAAGTAACAAGTTTCTCTTATCTTGGACATATAATAACAGATGATGGCAGAAGTGAAACGGAAATCAAAAAGAGAATAGGAATGGCCAAAAATCCTTTCAGCGGCATGAAATCAGTATTAACATTTATAGAGATTAATAATGCATTAAAAATGAGAATTGTCAAATGCTACGTATATTCAACGCTACTGTATGGCGCGGAAACCTGGACATTGAACAAGCAACTAGAAAGTCGGATAGAAGCCCTGAAGATGTGGATATAAAGAGCATAGGTCGTATTTCATGGAAACAAAAACAATCAAATGCAGAGGCCCTAGAAAAAGTGGGAATGAAGAGAGAGTTTATGACAGAAATAAAGGGGAGACAAGTGAAATGTTTTGGCCACGTTAAAAAACATGTTACTCTTATAAAAACCATACTGGAAGGCAAGGTTGAGGGCAAGCGAGCAAGAGGTAGACAACGATACAAGTGGGAGGATAACATCAAGAGATGGACGAATCTCAGCCTGACAGAATATACAGTCAAGGGGAGAGACAGACGGTGTTAGAGATCCATTGCAGCCAACCTTCATTGCGGAGACGGCACCTGATTGATTGCTTGATTGAAATAACCAAGTAGAGGAAATGTAGGCAGCCAAACAGAGGAGATGGAAACCTCAAAGAAGACTCAATGAAAACAGCCAAATGCACACCTCAATGTAAAGGTGATAGACACCTCAAAGTAGAGGAACTGGACACAGCCAAGAAGAGATAGTGTACTTAGCCAAGTATTAGAAATGTACAGTCACGTAAGATGGAGACGTCAATTTAGAGGAAATGGATGCCTTAAAGTACAAACAAAGGACACACCCAATTAGAGGATATGGACACCTCAAAGTAAAACAAATAGACACAACCAAGTAGAGAAGATGGGCAGAACCAAGTGGAGGAAATGGACACCTTAAAGTAGAGGAAAGGGACACAGCCAAGAAGAGGAAGTTGACACAACTAAGTAGAGGAAATGGTCACATCAAAGTAGAGGACATGAACATAACTACGTGGGGGAAATGTACACCTCAAAGTAGAGGACATAAACATAACTACGTGGGGGAAATGTACACCTCAAAGTAGAACGAATGGTCAAAGCCAAGTAGAGGTGACGTCATAGCCACGTAAAAGAGATGAACACAATAATGTATAGGACACGGACAAAACCAAGTAGAGGAGATGGACACCACAAATTGGTTTATTTCCTCGTGAAATAATATGATAATTAGCTTTCTTGATGCTTCCGTCACGCTACCCCTATAACTAACCATTGGATTGTCATTATTTATGATTATTGTAAAATTAATATTACACATTTTTGGGGACAGTAAGTAGAATATGCATAAACTATACTAGATAAGCATTACTTCTATCACTGTTTATTTGTAAAACACAGACAATGTTGTCGCATTTGGTTATCTCGCTCGGATTCCTGGTCACGGCAACAAATGGTATCGTTTTTGTAAAGTACTCTCTGGAAGACACAAAAACATATTACCATATAACAGCGTAGAGGCCGGAAAAACGAGCTGGCGGACACCGTCTTCTGGGTTCATTCCCAATCGATGAAGACTTTATCCCCGGGTTATTCAACTCCGGGATTAAACCAATTAGATCAAATATATCCATAAATGAAAATTTGGTTATTATGACGCACACATTACTAATTCTTATGTGCCACGTTGTCACCAAATATGTGGGTTTAACACAAAACGTTTGGTTTGACTTACTGGTAGGTTAACGATATTATTTCAGTGGGTACTGGAAATACACTTTCTCACAATATTGTTTCTGAAGTACACAACAAATACAGCCGTGGTAAAGTGACAGATAGAGACAGAACCCACAGTTCTGGATGGGACCACTGCTTTTGCAACTGCAACAACAACAACAATAACAACAACAACAACAACAACAACAAAAATACTACTACTACTACTACTACTACTACTACTACTACTACTACTACTACTACTACTACTACTACTACTACTACTACTACTACTACTACTACTACTACTACTACTACTACTACTACTACTACTATTACTTTTCATTCATTCGTTCATTCATTGGCACCTTGCCGTCTTGACAGGCGATAGTTTGTTCTTTACAAAGGCATAATAACCTTTACCTATGGCGGTAGCGAATGTGACTGATAAGGCCAATTCGCGCTGTAAATGTCCGTTCACAGTGGGTGCATGTGAACACGTGGTAATTTCCACCATCATGCACCATCTTAAGTCTCACACTCTCGGTGTGTGACTTATCTGCAATAATTTTCTCCTTTACCTTTATTCCATTTTCTTTGCCCTCCATGCAACACGTTCAGCGGCGACTTGCTCCCTCTGTGCATTATCAATGTCTGTATCAATCATGTCCCGCTTACACATCTTTCTATCGTAGTAGAGGCCGACCCTGAGATCTCTTACCCATCTGTAATTCACCAAAAAAAGATGTCCTTTGGTATTCTACCATCATCCAGCCTCCTAAGATGTCCTATCCATCTAAGCCTACGAAGACTGAGCATGGAATAAACCGTCACACAACCTGATCTTTCCAATACTTCAGTATTTGTGATTTTGTCTTGCCACTTAATACCAAGAATTCTTCGCAGACACCGCCGTTTTTTTAAAAAAAGCTGTTCTTGATTTCTAACACAGAGACAATGTTGCTGTATTTGGTTGTCTCCCTGGGATTCCTCGTAACTGCAACAAATGGTGTCGTTTTTGGTAAGTGCTTTTTTTTTGGTTTTTGTTTTGTTTCGCATGTCCTATTACAGGACATCGCTGTCAATATCAACATTTTACCGCTGTTGTTGCTTTCTTGGCAAGATTACGCTCAGTAGTTTGCCATTGCTTTCTGAGCGGTCGGCTCACATAGCCGTTAGCTACAATTAAAATATACCATACAACCATCCAGTGGTAGGTTGGAGGCCTAACTTGTGGGCGTAAGTTTCTGAGTTCAATTCCCACTCTATGAAGACGGTTTTTTTTCTTCCGGGGCTCTATGATTGTAATATCCTACATACTATTTCTGGTGTGCCACCGCATATGAAAGCTGTTTAAACGTTTCTCTTGGTGTGAGTAAGTTGTCCAGGTTTCACTGCCATAAAGAAGAGTACTAAGGACACATGCTTGATAGACAAGGATTTTTGTTTTGGCAGTAAGCTTCCTGTTCTCCCAGACTCTTTTTCTTAATCTGTTCATTGTTGTTGCTGCCTTACCAATCCGGATGTTGATTTCCCGATCTAGGGATAATTTGCTATTTACCCTGATCCTAGATATGTAAAATGGTCTACCATCTCTAGTTCATCAATAAAGATTGATGGTACCCCATGTGCACCTTGTGACATAATCTGTGTCTTATTTTTGCTAATTGTTTAACCAAATTCAGAACAAGCATTGGAGAATGCAGATAGTAGACATTGCAATTCTTCCTCAGAGTGGGTCGTAACTGCGGCATCATCTGCAAAAAGCAACTCTCTAATCAGTACCCTCCTAATTTTGGTCTTGGCCTTCAATCTCTGAGCATTGTAAAGGCCGCCATCTCAGCGTGAGTGAATGTATATACCACCATCCTGATCACGAAAGGTATATTTCAGTAGAAGTGAAAAGTATATTCCAAAGAGGGTGGGAGCTAGTACACAATCTTGCTTAACTCCACTCTTGATTTCAAATTCTTCAGAAGTTGCACCATCAAACTTGATTATATCCTTCACGCCTGGGTGGAACGATTCCACAATGGACAGAAGAGTTGGTGGGCAGCCAATCTTCTTTACTGCCTTGAACAGACCCTCACGAGTGACCAAATCAAATGCTTTTGTGAGGTCGATGAAGGCAATAAGCAGTGGCTGATTCTGTTCAAGGCATTTTTCTTGCATTTGTCGCAATGAGAATATCATATCAATGGTAGACAGATTCTGTCGAAAGCCACACTGTGATTCGCGGTAGACTTCATCTCCTAGGCGACTCAATGAACATGATCAAGAGGATAGAGGAGGGGTCGATCCGAAGAGAATGGTTGCTGCCTCTGGAGCGGTCTCGGCTGGCAAAGATTAGTTTTATCTTCGTGCCAGGGCATGCGGGAGTACAAGGATATGAGCGGGCTGACAAGCTCGCAGGTGAGGCTACTGTGGAGGGCGGACGCGCCATGGACCAGGCTGACATTCTGAATGCTCTACGAGAAGTGAGACTTTTGCGAGAACCAAGTGATGACTGTGAATGGCCAGACTGTGAGAGCAGCAAATTAAAAGAGGGGTGGCCAAACAAGAACACTACGCAGGAAGCCAAAGAAGATTGATAAACCAACACAGAACTGGCGTCGTTAGCCGCTACACGCTGCGGGATTTGCTGAGGAGGGGATTCCTTATGGACTGAATGGTTCGATGTGCAATGACGATGATCTGTCGACTAACTAACTTACTAACTAACTTCATCTCCTAGGCCTTGAAGCCTGCGCAGAACAATTCTGGCAAATACTTTCCCAACAATACACAGAAGTGATATACCCCTATAGATGTTGCAGTCGCTCCGATCGCCCTTGTTTTTGAACAGTGTTATGATGCTTGAATCTTTGAAATCCTGTGGGACTTGTCCTTCTCGCCAGCATAGTTCTATTAGCTGGTGGATCTGTAGAATGAGTGTGTCTTGCCCACTCCTGATAACCTCTATTGGAATCCCATCCTTACCTGGAGCCCTGCCAGATGCAAGTTCATTTATAGCACACTTAACTTCTGTTATGGTGGAAAGTGTGTCCAGGTTGTCAAGAGTTGGTAGAGCCTCTATGGCGTTGAGGGCATCATTCGCTAGTTTGGTCTCACTTGAGTTAAGCTCCAAATAGTGCTCTACCCATCTGTCCATCTGCTGTTTCTTATCAATTATGATTTCTCCAGTCAAGATTTTCAATTGTGCACTTCTTTTGATCACTGGACCACAGGCTTTCTTTATTCCTTCATACATGCTTCTGATGTTTCACTTATCACTTGCGATTTGAATGGACTCACATAACTTGATCCAATAATCATTTGCACACTGCCTGGCAGCCTTTTGCACATCCTTCCTAGCTTGCCTTAGCTCACTCAGAGTGTTACGCGTTGGTCTTTCCTTGTTTCTCAAGAGAGCTATCGTCTTCTTATCAATCAAGGGCTGCAGAGTCTCGCTGTTTGCCGCAAACCAGTCCTGCCTCGTATGATCCACAGTGCCGTAAACCCCTAAGGCAGTTTTATAAAGAGTTTCCATAAGTTTACCCCACTTTTCATTTACTGTACAATTTTCTGGTGTATCAGTGAAAGCGTCTTCAAGTTGCTGTTGAAACTGAAAGCACTTTTCAGGATCATTCATTCATTCATTCAGTAGCATGCCCTTTGCAGAACCTCGCTGCCATAACAACCTTCCGGAAAACCTCTCGATCATAAGCAAGATGCCCCGCGTCTGATACACCCATCTGGAGATCATCCGCCACATCCTGCACCCATATTCTCTTTGGCCTTCCTTTTCCTCTCTTCCCAGGCATATATCCTTCCATTATTGTTCTCTCCAAACTTTCGTGACGTTTCAAGTGACCAAAATATTTCAATTTTCTTTGTTTTATCATCTTTAATAGCCAACCTTCTTCAATATTCAATTCTTGAAGTATGGATGCATTTGTTATTTTCTTTACACAAGATATTCTTAGAACTCGTCTATAACATTTACATTCAAAGGCATTTATGCGCTGTTCAGCTTGTTTAGTAAGTGTCCATGTCCCACAGGCGTATGTTGCAATGGGAAAGATGCATGCTCTTAAAAATCTAATTTTTGTAGTTCTGTCTGTCCCACTCCATAATTTATTCAGTTGCTTTAGTCTTTGAAGAGCAATTGATAGTCGTCGTTTAATTTCTGTTATTGTGTCACCATTGTTGGTAATCAGTGACCCAAGATATTCAAAATTTTCCACCACCTCCAATTTTTCCCCATTAATGTATATTTCTTTATCCATAGTAGTTTTGTCTGTATGCATTATCTTTGTTTTTGCTATGTTAATATATAAGTTGTGATTTTCACTATTCAATTGGGTTGAGGTTATTAGGTTTTCTATGCCATTCTGTGTTGTGGATAGTAATACTGTATCATCAGCATATCGAATCTCTGGTATGTCATGACCGCCGATATTTAGGGCTTCATATAGCTCACTGTTTATATCATCTCTTACATTTCTCATTATATTTTCGGCGTACAGGTTAAACAAATAGGGTGACAGCACAATATTAATCCTGGGGCTAGATTTGTGTTTAGCTGTGTAGATTCTCTTTGGTCTCAGTCTAACTCTTGCAACAAAACAAAGAGTGATCCTTATCACAGTCAGCACTGTGGTAACTTCGAGGCAATGATATATGGTTCAGATGTTGTCTCCGTGTGATGATGAAGTCCAGCTGATGCCAATAGCCGGATCTTGGATGTTTCCATGTGACCTTATGCAACTCTTTTGTTTTAAAAACGGAGTTTGTAATACATAGGTCATTTCTGGTGCAATGCTCCAGCAGCCTTTGCCCATTTTCATTCATGCGACCGATGTTGTATTTTCCAAGGCACACTGGACATGAATTCGAGTCCTTGCCCACACGAGCATTGAAATCACCGAGCATATAAATGTAGTCAGATTTTGGAACTGCCTTGATCACGTAGTCTAACTCCTCATAGAACGAATACTTCACATCATCAGAGGAATCGAGTGTCGGTGCATATGCAGTAATAATGGTGGCAAAACCACAAGAGGTTGCCAAGCGCAGGGATAATAGTCTTTCATTTCCTCCTGCTGGAATTTCAATCATTCCCAGTAGCGAATTCTTCACTGCAAAGTCCACACCGTATTGCCTTTTTTCTGCCTGCCCTCTACCCTTCCAAAAAAAGGTGTAATTGTTTTCCCTGAGTGACCCTTCCTCAGCGAGGCGAGTCTCCTGCAGGCCAGCAATATCAATGTTAAGACGATTGAGTTCGGCATCAATCACACCCGTTTTTCTCACATCGTTAATATTGGTCAAGTCAGTGGAAAATCCTGGACAAATGGTTCTCACGTTCCAGGTTGTAAGCCGTAGCTTGATATTTATATTTTTCTTTGTATTAGCACCTGGTGCATTAGTTTTACAGCCTGCGATACAGATTTTGTTCTAGCCCCAAGCACCCATTGAAGCAGGCAGGCTGTGGCGGATCAGCACCCAATTGGCCGGGAGGCCCAATTGGCCAGCTTGAGGCGGGCGGTAGCTGATCAGTGACACCTGTACGTGTCTCCCACCGTCAGAGGCAACGCGTGGCGCCCCATGTCTACGACAATTGACAGGGACTTATAACCCGTAACAGTTGCCTCTCGCTTTGATTCCGAGACCGGTTAAGACAAGGGATGGAGTTATTGCCTCTCCATCGCACTAAGCCTGGGCTAAAATATAGAGATCATGTGTTGCCCATACAGCATGATCCCTCTCTCGGCCTGTCTAGTTCACTCCAGAGGAAAGGTAACACCTCTACATCTGGAACAAGACAAGCTGCAGATGCTGCCGGATCAGCAAAGCAATGCTCTAACTGTCCGCCTGTCGGAGCTTCGATCCTAAACCAGCCGCCATCCAAGGCTTAGGGCCTGGTCTGCCCTGCCATGACATTTTGTCTTTAGGTTGCATTTCCTCCCACCACGGTAAGGCTTGTACCCTCACAATTGTACTCTTCAGTCCGAAGCCGTTGGCACATTGTGGGATGTCGGGTTTGGTAAGCGCCACCCAACGTTCGGCGCTAACAGAAAGCAGGTAGTACCGTCTACTGTTATACGGTAGCTCAGTCATATCTGACTAAGACCAGACACCAACTACTACTGCTACCACCACCACCACCACCACCATCACCACTACAACAACAAAAACAACAACAACAACAACAACT